>JAWWEO010016306.1:0-24407 GCA_035582975.1 Ormyrus labotus
CTTGCGAAATCTAGCTAGAACGTCAAATTCTACTTTAATTCTAGCGATATTATCGGAAACTTGCTACCAGGGATAGTCTTCCGTTTAATAGTCCTCATCACAAGTCATCAGCCCCAACATGTTCAACCCACTAATCCAAAGTCCAGTCCCTCTCCCACCTCCTCCATCATCCAAATCCTCTCTCTTCCTGCTTCGGTGGGAGGAATCGATTTTTGCAAATATCCGAATGCGCCTCCGGAGAAACGACTTCCCACTCCCGCTTCCAGACGCACGTTTGTCTCACGGTCGGAGATGGATGAGTGGCGAAGATTCATGGGATTTTCTCACCTTCCGTCTCCCGGCGATTCGTTCACTCTTCTTCTCTCCCGCGAACTTGGCTCATTAAGGCGCACAGCGGCAGCGATACACGCGATTTCTCAGGCGACGGACAGTCGTTTATTTTATTCCAGAGTTAATTTAAAGTGGATAATTAATGGCCCGGAGGTTTATGCAAGACCGGAGGGAGGAAAGAAGGGCGCGCCAGAAGTTTGTGTATAAATTTTCGCGATTCCGACGTGATGAATGAGTGTTCATCGGTTGAATATGAAGTTTCGAATTTTAACTCAGCGACGGAGTCTTGCTATTAATTTGTTTTCGTTTATTTGCTATTTATTTTGGTAAAAGAAAATGGCGTAGCTTTAATTTGAGAAACTATAGTTGTTTGTAATTTATTTTACAAAAATTTAATAACCAATTTATAAATTCTTAGAGAAGTTGCAAAATTATTTAAAGCTAGATGATTGTTTCATTCAAAAAATTCCGTTAAAGCAGCATATCGCGAATTCCCTTAAATTTTAGCGAAGTGTACTACAAGCGCCATATTATTCAAATTTCCGAAAATAATTCGCAAGATATTTATAAACGGAACAGCCATTTATCATATAAATGTCATACAGCATAAAAGGAAGCTCCGCTGCAATTGGCAGGGAGGGAGGGGAGGGGGAAAAGAAGTGGGGCAAAAAATGACCAAGTCCGGCGGTTGAATAATGCATCTTGTTTTATGTAATATGGATGCTATTACCTTCCATGTAAAATGCATTCTCAGACAGCTGCCTCGAGTTTCCGAGCGTCTCTAGACTGCAGCGTACGTCCGTTTTATTTCTTTCTTTTTTGCCAGGTATTTTTCAGGCGCGTCGCAAGCACGTATATAGTAAAAGCTTGGATTAAATCGAGACGGTTTTGCAAAATCTATTGAAGTATTTCCGGAAAAATACAATTAATTTAATTTTTAAAATACATAGTAGAAATGTCATAATTACTTTTTAAAATGTAATTCGAAGAATAAAATTCTACGGCCACTGGTAAACATTTTTATTGCAAAGGCAACAAAATGTATGTGAATAATAAAGCTGCTTTACAACGTTTATCAAAATTGTGTTCATAGTTTGAAATACTTTATGATGATAAAAAATTTTGAACAGCGAAATAAACTTTTTTACTATTTTCATGAAAAAATATATGTATCGTGCGATAATATTAAAGAAATATTCAATGATTTTTTTGTTTTTACCTCAACTCGTAAATTTCAGGTTTGTGTCAAAAATGTTTTTACAATTTTCTGAGCATCTATATTTACTTTTTCAAATTGCACAATTTTAAAATATTCTCAAATAAATATTTGTCCAAATAACAAATAATAAAATATTACCAGCACATCCAATCAAAATCATTACAATCACAATCAAGATTCTTCTCAAGTACAAGTATATACATCAACATGCACACGTCAAACTCGCGGCTGAAAAATTGCATGCCGAAGCCTCGTAACGAATTCCACATCCCGTCCGTGCCTCGAAGAAAAAGTCTCTCTCTCCAGTGCAACCATCATCCGCAGGACTTATCGGCCGGCTGCTTGCCGGTGTATGAAGATAGCCGTTCGGTTTGACGGAGCCGCAGTTAGTGATCGATGGCTCCCCCCCCCCTCCGTTCCAGACGGCTCGCAAAAAGACGAGGAGGGAGGCGCAGGCCGAGCGGAAGGGAAAGTGATAGATTATCGATGAAATCTTCTCCTCGCGGATGTGTAGGTACGTGTTTATCGCCTTTCGGAAAATGCATCAATTACCTTTTTACCGCGCGTTTTTGGCGCTAACACCGACGGCTCTTCCTCGGCGCGGAAGAAAATTTTCGCGGCTTTTTCACGGCCGGGGGAGGAGAGATTATGCGGAGAGGAAGCGTTTAGGAATATTTCGATGCTCGCGGAGTTTTCCGACGAGGGCGATGGGCCGGAAAGTAAAGCTGCAGTTTGTAATTCTAAGTTGCCAAGTTATAATACGTGACTTGGCTGCTGAAGTAAGTTTTGGAATCGGGTACGTTGACCTTGACTACTTGCTTTCAAATCACTTTAAAACTTTGGACCTTAATGTATTCTTTACTTTTAACCAGTGAATGATAAGGTGTTTAATACATCAACACTTGTAAGAAATTGTTCATTTATATAACAAATAATTTATTTTTAATAATATACAATAAATAATGTGAACGTTCATTTATTTTCTAGTAATTAAAGCCATTATCGTCTTCCATTATTCTATTTAAATGTAAATATTGTAGTACATCATTTACAAGTACCAGATTATTGAAAAGGTTGTTTTCATTACAATAAACAACGTTCATAATTTAGTGATTTAGTGATTATAATAATTGTAAATAATGTTAATAAAGAACAAAGCACTTAATTAGACGTTGAAAAGGCCTCTATTCTTTCACCCAGATATCTCCTGCAGCCTTAACACAAATATCTTACCTTTCCGCTCTATGCAGCGCAGAAGCTGCTCCGTCGCAAGGCAAGCATGAGCCCGGCATCAAGTTCACCGGGCTACTAATAATCCCCTTAAGTCCGTCCTTATTGCTCCTCTCTCACTCTCTCTCTCTCTCTCTCACGCCCCCGCGTATATACACATCTCGAGATAACGCGGCTTGTTCGGGCGTTATTCGAGGTGGCGATGCGAGCTCATGCTCCGCTGCCTAAGCACGCCCCTCTAATTTATTCGGTTAGCGTGTTTATTAAGAATTTCAAGGCGCCGCCCGCTGCACCGGATTCTCTCCTTTCGCCGAGTCACAGCACCGAGTGTTCGGTGACGAGATGGACAAATTTGAGGGATGCGGCTACGGGTGTAACGAGTTTGAGGGTTGTAAGCCGCTGATGGGATTTAGACGACGGATCACGGAGTGGAAAGATGCCTCGGGAGCTGATGGAAAGTGGGAAGTTCTAAATAAGCGAGTTGCCGCTAATCAAAATTCACTCTTTGTACTCTGTTGGAAGTTTTCACTATTATTTGGCCAATTTTTGACGAATTTTTTGTAGATTGACAAAATTTGGTAAACTATTAGTGAAATGGCTAAAAAAAAGCTCGCGAAATTTCCAACCTGGTAGATTATTTAAAGATTTTAAAATGATGAAACAATTAAGTTGTCCGAATTATTCTATACATAAATATTAAACATATGAATAATATTATGTATTTTATTAAATCTTTTATTTCAAAATAATCCTTAGAGGATATTAGAACAATATATTAAAAACAGAAGAAATTCTTTATTAAAATCCTTAATTAAATTTAAAATTGAAAAGCTCTAAAGATATATTTACCATTTATTAATTCTAGGTCAGTAAAGTAATGGAAAAATATAATACCGAGAGCTTTAATAAAATTCAAGCTGTTGCGCATATATGAGATTTCCAGATATTTTAGTTTTATATTATCCTCTCTTGTTTTATGCATAAAAAATTTTAATCTCTTTTTGTAAAGCTTAATCGATTTTTCCTACTCTACTGTCATTATTTAATCTAAGAGTGTATAAAAAAGGTATATTGTACTTTTAACGTTCGCAGAAAAAAATAAAAAAAAAAACAATAATAAACACGCGAGAAAAGAATCAAACTCTTGTGGGACGTAACAATGTAGAATAAAATAAGAAGTAAACGTAAAGGAAGTGTAGCTCATATTACGCGGAAATGGTGGTTTAATTCAAAAATATCCTTCCTTAATGTCTTAAGAATCACGCGAATTTCTAAAGATTTCAAAAAATCTAAAAGATTTATTAGTTAACATGGACATTATGTAAATTCAAATTAATGTTCAGAAATAACTTGATATTGTTTCGAAAAAGCAAAAAAAAAAAAAAAAAAAAAAATAGAGCAAGTAATAGTAAAAGTTTGTTCTGTATATCATTAAATTTCTGAAGTTAACCGCCCTGAGCACTGCAGTAGACTTAAATCAAAACTCTCCATCATTTTTACGAGCCCACTAAAACAATGATCCTCCACCGCCGGCGAGCAACTTCCCTCCGTCGTTAAAGAGAAAAAAAACCAAGGTCCAACAAAAAGAGTCGTTAATTCCTTCCCCCGGTGCGGCGATTGATTCGGGTCCTCGGTCTCGTCGGCGACTCTAAATTAAATCCAGGTATACACATCGCGCGGCCGCTCGTCTCGTCACAAAAGACGGCACACTCCTTTGTCCTGCGCGGCGGCCGGCGCAGCCGCCGGAGTAATTCGATTATCCGTCGGCAACTGTAATCGAAGTGCGGGGGGCCGCCCCCTCTGTTCCGCGTTCCCGGTGTTGTACTTGTACTCGGACCTTGAATAATGACGAGGAAGTCTGTTTGCCGCTGCGAGCTGTGTGCGTGGCCGACCTCAATGGACCTACGCAGCTGCGAATTAAGGCCGCGGAATTGCTTCTGCTGTCGGGGGAGAGAGAGATTTTTTCGCGGAACCGAGAGCTCGCGGATTAATTTGATTTTTTTTTCGGTTTTACTTTTTGTCTCGGGAAAATAAGCTGCAGGTATTCGCGGTTGAAGGGAGTACGTATTACTTCATTTTACTATATACATGCTAGAGTTTTAATGAATATATACATAAAAAATATGGTGTGGTGCCGCTTGAATTTAAATGAAGTAATCAATATCGATTTGAATGTCAAATTTTAACAAAAATCTAAATTATTCCACTTGTATCCAAAATTCTGTCGAAAACAAAAAAATCTCAAAATACTTAAACATTTTTTTAAAAAATACTCGGCTCTTCAAAATGAAGCAGTGAACGGTGTAAAAAAAGAAATTTTCGGTGAAACACCGAAGAAAAAAGAAAATCTGTCCGCCGCAGAAACGTTACGTTGGGGCAGACTCGTGAACTTCAGCTACTTTTGTTCGCATACAACTTAGAATAATAGCGAAAAGCTGCTGCGGGATTTCCGAGGTCGTTGAATCAGATGCTTTTGTGCTGTTCGGACTGTTCCAAGTTACAGAGAACTTTTCAGTAGCGCATAACAATTTTAACGATTAAATGATGGCGAAAGCCGAAGAATCGTCCTCATTCTTTTGAGAGAACGTTATTTTTGAATAATAATTATCCGCAACACCTCCAGCTGCGGGTGCAAAAAACCTGGCACCCTTGCAAACAACGCAAATCAGCGTCGATGCGTCGCGGTTACGCGTTAATATTACGAAATTTCCCCGACTCTAATTACGCTCGGGAGCGGACGAGAGAGCGCTTTGAAAACGAATTCGCGTATTAAATTATCGTTTATCGGGACGCAGCTCCTCGTTAGTTAAAAGACAGCATCGACGTAAGCCGATCCGCATTGCGGCGCTCATTGAGGAGAGGGGGGTGGAGGAACGGCTAGCAGGAGAGAGAGCATTGGGCTTCCTATATCCAGCCGGTCTCTTGGGCGGCTTGGGCGAGACTTTATGCGCGCGTGCCTTTTAACGCCCGGCCGGCTTTGCGAGCTCGGGATTTTTGGGATTCCTCCCCCGGCGACGGGAAAAATAGCCGAATTACGAGGGACGGCGATAATTGTTCCTGGTTACACCTTGTCGGGGTACTTTATTGGGGGCTGGGCTCGAGCTTAAGTTAAAGGCGGTTTGCTGAGTTTTATTTTGGGGGGCTCGTTCTTACCCTCCCCGGGGATTACTGTTCTCGCGAGAGTGTTTATCATAATATTCGTTCTCTTTTAAGTAAACTGCTCTTTATTCTGCGAATGTTTCGAGCGTTTATTGTGACAAAGTAAGTTATTACCTTTTCTCCATGTCGAATCAAAGATAAAAATGACGATCGTTAAGTCAGTGTGAATTCATCGAAGCGCATATACCTATCCACTTAGCGAGTAAACCAACCCCGGAAAAGTCTATACGAGCAATTAATTTCCCGTCGAAATGAGCGCCATGATTAGAGCCACCGTCCGGCGATCCGCCGCGGGCTGCCCCCTCCATTACCTCGTCCACTTAAAATGGCCCGCCACACCCTAATATCCAGCCTATCATCGTAAAGCCAGCTCGAAAAAATAGAAGGAGAAAAAAAGTAGGCGATCGGTGCCCCGTAAACTTAACCGGTCGGCGGTGCGGCAATCCTTAAAACGTCCGAGATTTCGCGCGAACGTCGCGTACCGATGAAGTGCTACGGGCTCCGAGTCGATATTTCAACACACACGCAGAGCTTTAACGGCGGTCTTCCCTTTATGGCCCATTAGCTCCGCTCGGCCCCGATATGGACTCCAAGGACGTTTCCTCCGGCCGGAGCCGCCCCTGCGGCGTTATCTAAGCCTCCCCTCCGACCGGTTTTAACTGCGTGGGATTTCTAATTGCGAGCGAGGAGAACGCTTTACAAGGGGATTTGCTGCCTCGGAGCTTTTTATGACGGGGAATGCGTCGAATTGTTTGGCTAACGAGGCGCGGTCTGGGAATTTTTAGAGAGCGCTCGACCGATGAGGCGCTAATTGTTGCATTAACGGGAGGAATTTCAAATGCTAGTTTCGGAAGCTAATGGCTGGGACTGGATTGAATTTTCTGCGGATTTTAATAAATTCTTTCGTGAAACCTGAATGCTCTTTAATTGATGAACGGTAGAAATAGTATAGAAAATTTTATAAATACAATAAGTTAACAAAGAATATATACAAATGCGAGTAAACCATAAAGAAATGCCTTTCAATCTTCAAAGCTGAGCCCTCGTAAGAACAGTCGCTGTCGCCGTCAGCACCGGCAGCGGCAATCCAATCGACTCGGAGGGCCGATATTGAAAACAGCTCCTCGAAATAAAGTCTACGTCTCCGCCCTTAACTAGACGAACTGGAAGAAGGCGGCAGAGGCGCAAAAAGGCAGCCGGGAAAATGCAATAACGGCCCGTTTGATCTGCCCCGAGTGTGTTTCTGTGTGTGTCTGTGTGTGCGCGTGTGAAAAAGCATTTTCCCTTTTTTCCGGCACACACTTCGTCTTACACGAATGAGCGCAATCACTCGGCCCGTCCGCCGAAAGAAACGCCGAGCGACGAGCCGTACGTCTAATAGAAACGGGAGAGAGATCGAGTGCGCCGCCTGGCATTACAATGAAAATCTGCCGCTGTAAATAAAGCCGACGGAGAAGTTTGGATTTTAGATTTCCCAGGGAGGATGTACTTTTTGGCGTCGATGGCATTTTTTTTTTTATCAAACCGACCTTCAGCTTGTCGTACAGTTGCAAGCACACGAGTCTCTTATTCAATTAACGCATAAATATTCGAGCGCCAAAGCAGCATTTCAAGCCGACGGCACTCTATACGGCGAGTCGAAAAATTAAAAATTCCCTTTCCCATCTTAGCTCGCCTTCCTCCCCGATACATTCACTCTCGAGAACGAGCGCAATCACTTTGTACGAGAGAACGCCTTACTCCCTCGCGAAAGGACAGTGCACTCTCCGCTTTCTCTCTCTCTCCGGCTGGCTGCCAGATTTTCCGGAGAGGATATTTCACCCGAAGCGACGTGGAGAGGGGAGGAAGAGATGGAAAAGGGTGGAAAAAAGCCCGCCGCGCGAATGCTCGCTCCTATGAATCGGTTATTGCGGAACGACGCGATTCGCCGATTTTCGGAGCAAGAAAAGCTCAGGCTCATTCGCGCTGTTAACCGATAATTAATCCTTTTTACATTTTCAGTACTCGCGAATTTTGAAAAGATTCCCATCTAAAAGCAAGATTGAAAGACGATAAAATTTCCACCAAGATTTTGCTTTATTTTTTTGTTTCCTTTTTCCATATAAAAAATAAGACGACTCACAGTAAGACTTGGTTAATGCACTCGACATCAGTCGCAGCAGTAGACCGGCGAGCAGTAATTGGGCACACAGCAACCGGCTTCGGTTATACAGACCGGCGCACAGATGACCTCGCAGGGGACGCAGCAGGGCTCGCAGGGCCGACACTTGTCCGGCATGATGACCTGTCCGCCACTGGGGCTGGGTTTGCCGCACCTCCTCTTCGGCGCCTCCTTCTTCTTGGCAGCTGCGAGAAGAGAAGACATATTAGCTCGAACGAATACAAGAAGAGCAAAGGTCCAACCAACTTTTCTCGACGTCCGTGCCGACGCCTTTGTCCGCCTTGGTTTCGCCGGTTCCCACGCCCCTGTCCTTCCTCTTCTTCTTCTTCGTCTTCTCCTTCGGGCCTTCGTCCTTGCAGGGCTCCTCGGTGCAGACGGACTTGGTGCAGTGCTCCAGGAGGGCCAGGGCCCTCTGCTCGTCGGTGCAGTCGCAGACGCGCGGATAGTACTCCGCGTAGACCGGGAAGTGGGTGTTGGGCGTTATGTCCTTGCCGTCGAGCTCGAGGCACTCGTACGGCATGCCCTTGTTCGTCTGTTCCTTCACGTAGAGGAAGTAGTCGCAGGGATCGCGAGACATGCGCTTGAACTCCGAGATGACGCACTCGCCCATGAAGCTGAGCCGCACGTAGATCTGGATGCAGACGTCGGTCGGCTCCTCGGAGGAAGGACTTTGCAGCAGGTACGTGCCCTTCAGGGTGCTGTTCAACGAAAGGAGGGATAAAATTTTAAAAAAATATTCTCCAACTGCTCATGAAGGATGTAGAACGCGAACCTGCAGACGGGATCCTGGTCGTGCACCAACTTGAGGTAGTTGGCGAGCTCGCACCTGATGGCCATCTCCTCGACGATACCGTTGAGGAGGTCGTCGACGTTGATGGTGAGCGTGCCGACGGGCTCGTGGTGCCAGTCTGTCTCGAAGTACCTGGAGATCTCGCGGTGCACCCGGACGTCGAGCACCGCCCCCTCCGACTTCTCGCACAGTATGTACTTCGGCACCGTGAACACCACCGACTTGCCGCCGTGGTAGCTCACCTCCTGGCTGCAGGAGCCGATGTACTCCCTGGTGGCAAATGCAACGAAGCAGGCTTTCAGAGGCTTTTTTAACGCGCTGACTTGCAGCTTCGACGCGCCGCGGTAAATTCACGAATTCATCTGACGAAATCTTTTAAGATGTTGCCAATTCAATTTTAGTGATAAAATGTTTTAATGAAATAATTTATAATTAAACTTTTTGCTTCAAGTCTACTTTTATCTTGTGAATGTTCTCTTTTGATACGAAGATGATTGCAATTAGTTTATACTCTACAAATTAAATTTGAATAATTCAACTCAGCTTGGTTAAAATTCATAACTTAACGGAAATTCATTTAATATTTTAAGGGCAGAACATTTTACGAATTTGTTGGGTGTAACGTATTCTCGTGAAATTCGATCAAAGTATACGCTTTTTCAAATAAAGTAATAAAGGTTAAAAATTTAATGGTAAAAACTTTACTTATAATCCAGACGATACGGTACTAGATCAACCCACTCATCGTCCAGAAATCGAAAACTCGTTATGTATTTGCTACATATGACAGCGTCGAATGGACAGCTGCTGGGTACATTGAGCTGCAATTTTCAATTTATCGGTTTATAAGAGCAATTATGGCATTTCGTGTTGATTTCTTAAGATGCACTACTAAAATAAACTAAATTCTAGTTTTAATTTTAATAAAGTAAATAAAGTAAAAAAAACTAACCTTTTCGACCATAAATTCTATCATCATCAGATGGGAGTCCATTTTTAACATAAAATTAGCCATGTTGAATTTTTTTCTATTGCTTGTGGTGATAAATTTTTGTAAGTCGTTTTAGTTCTGTAAAAACTTGAATTTTTAAATTAGGGGCCTAAAATTTGTGCTTAAATTTTGCCATTGCTTGTCCAAAAGTCACTGAAGTTCAGCCATGATGATATGAATGAGGAACTCGAGCTCGAGCCCTTGGAGCTAAATTCATATCTAACGAATGAACTGAGAACCGGAACAGGAGAGTCTTACAAAATTAATTTTCTATATTTTACTTTCGGTAATGGAAATTTTTTAATTAAACTTGAAGAATAATACCTTACAATTTTTATGACAATAATATTAAAAAATTCTCTTTTTTTCATAATATCAGTCGAAACAATGAAGTCGATGCATATTTTCGAAAATGTTTATTTACCTAAGCTTTGACGAGACCGCAGAAAAAGTATTCGTCAACGTTCGCCACAAAAGACATTTAACAAGCACTGAGAATTCCCCGACAAAAGCCCTTCAGAATCCGCGGCAGACTCGCCTTCTGCTCCACTCTTTAATCGTCCCGCAACGGAAAACAGAGCTCGCTCCCGACGAAAGCTTTATCTTTATTACTTTAATTCGAAGAAGCTGCAAGCACCCGGAGATAGGCGGAATGTAAAGCCAGGAGCGGAGCAACATACTTCTCGCCCGCAGCTCCCCAAGTCTGTTTTACCTCCCCAGGGGGGGAAGAATCCGGGAGAGAAATTCTACTCCTTATCTCGCTCTCGGCGCAGTCGCTTCTTATAGACGGAGCAATTTATGGAGATATTATATTCTCATTAACGTCGGCCGCCGCTTCTTTCCACGGTATCGTTTTTTGCTCCCTCTCTCGCGCGCTTCTTTTTATTACGGGACAATTCGAGATCTCGGCACAAAGCTACGAGACTCGGATGCGTTTGATGGAGACACGAGCTTTTTTCGGTGGGGGGTTAATTAGGCGAGTGGCGGGATTTTTAATTAAAACGGATCCTTTCAGATTCGGAAAAAGAAAGACTTTTAGTGGCGGATGAACTTTTATTTGAATGATATATAAAAAAGATATTTAAAATGAAAATCGATCGTTTCGTTTGACGACAATAAAATACATAATTATCAATGAAAAGTAGAATGTCTGGCACAAAGGAACAATAATCGCGCGGCGTGTCGATTTCACTCAAAGCCACCGAACACTTAAGGGACTTGAGTGGTCTGGACCGCATGTTCTAGCAGCAAAGCAATATCCTAAACGCGCTTAACGGCATATTTGATTAGCTGAAAGTGAGATGGGCTCCTTCGAGTCTCGTGCCTTAATATAACGAGATTGAAAATTTTCGTTATTCCTGAATCCTATTTTTATATTATAAAGTAATAAATCCATTTATTCAAATTGCGAATAAATAAATTACACCGCGCTATGAATAATTATTTGGAACATTTTCAGCGGAAGTACTAAAAATTTAACATAATAAATAGAAATCTTGAAAACCTTTAAAATAGATTTTCATTTTTCCGCGACTTTCTTTCCTACGTATAAATCCGCCCGGGTTAAAATTGTAGTTTCTATTAAATCATCTTAAAGCTTAAAAAGATTTAGAGCTTATTTATCCACTTTGCACAAATAGTCGCTTCTCGCTCGATTGATTAAAAGTAAATAACGTTACCCGCTAACTGCCGGCAAAACACCGACCAGCGAGATATGTTTAAATTGATAATTAAGCTCAGCTGGTTATAAGTTCCGCTTGCAAAGCGCTGATAAAGGGCAAGGGCGGTTACGCTCGAAGGCCGACGAACATCGCGAAGGATGAATACGCGAGGGAAGGAATTGAGTGTGCGAAGGCGAACAATGCCAGGATTTCGATATTGCATCGCCGCTCGATATTTACCCTCGAGTTTTTAAGGGATCTTGCTGGTAATTTCATATTTTTTAGTAATTATTTTTTTATTTATGCTAAGTAATATGCAGATTTAAATCTACGAGTAAAATTTTACTCCTCGCGAATAGAAAATTACATTTTGTGCCAAGAAGTTCTTTTGCCCAAAGATACTTTCACGGATAGGGAGCACACACTTTTTGCACAAAACGCTTTCCATTAAACTTTTTCTCAACTCATTTTTAAGCATCGCCTCAAATTAACCGAACCGAGCCATCGCCCCGGCAAACAAAAAGTTCCTCTCCGGCAATTTATTCAATCCCCAATATCTTTCGGCTTAACCCAAGTAAATGATCGGAAATTCAGTGTACCTCTAATCTTTGGCGGCAAAAAAAAAAAAAAAAAAAAAACTGGCAGACCGCAAGGAATCGCCTTAAAAAAAACGAGCATAAATAAGCATCCGGCGAGTAATTAAGTGCCCTCGTTTGGGCACTTTTTCTCAGCGATCGAGGGTGGAATTGACGGGCTTTTACGCACTTCTGCCGAAATCGCAGGTAAAGGGGTGCGATGTCTTTTTTTTCGAGATGCCGAGTAGGCGTGGCCACGGGAGTCGAAGGCTCCGCGAAACCTGCCGGAAGAATAAAGCGGAGATGGTGACTCTTTCGCTTTTGTGCTGAGGAAGCGCGCACGTGCTGAATTCTTCCGCTTGAGATTTTCTCGTTTCGTCGATTTTTCTTATGTCAGGGGATATTTTATTCTTTGTCAGAGGCCTGCTCTTGTTAATTGTCAATGAATGCAGGGGTACCTTGATGCGGACAAATTTATATATATAATTTATATGGTAAGAGTTGCTAATTCATGATTACCAAAAATATGACGAATCTTCTTACTATAGTTTAATGAATTTGTATTTAAATTAACGGTGCGTTTTAAATAATGCAACAAAAAATACCTCATCTGCTTCGAATATTAAAGGGCACTTGACACAGTTGAATCGCAATTGCGTCCGCGGTTTTCTGCCAAATTACTTGCATCGAAATTCCGCTTCGAATCCGTGCAAAATACTGGAAAAAAAGAAAGGAAGCACCGTTAAAAATTGAAAGTAACCCCGCGATCAAGTCCGAAACGTCGAGGCAGCGAAAGCGCTTATCCAGCTAGAAAGGCTCGGGCAGCCGTAAACGCTCCTCTCGGCGTCGGGCAGCAAGCAGCTCGCTCGCTCGGCGCCCGAAGACAAATGGCGAACGTGGAATCGGCGCGGAGCTCTGCACCTCCTCTCCTTCGGGCTCCTAATCCCGGCGACGTCGTTATGTATAGCGGGGGCCGCGTTGAAAAATCCAATTTTCGTTGGATTAAGCCCCGACGGGCGCGGAGTATAAGGAGAGAGACTCTCTCCCCGGCTGCGCAGCGATTCATCCGTTTTCCATCGCTTCCCGCTGTCCGCCCCCTTTTCTTCTCTGACTTCTTCTTCTTTCGGGGAATCGGCCCGGCGGAAGAATCAATTAGCATATTCGAGCAGTTGACTTTGATGCCAAATCTTAGCTTGGATTTATTTGGATTTTGGGAAAATTAAAAATTCCTATGGAAAAAGTATCTATTTATTCTTATTGGGCGCAAAGAGCAAAGTTTCATCACCTCTGGCATTTCAAAAGAAAGTGCACCCAATCCGTGCACCCTCGGAATTTACATCCAGTTAAATTTTAATCCCGGCAAGAAAAACTCCAAAGCAATTCGGCATACCACCGCAAGCGCTCGCGGAGCTTTTTCCCATCGAGCCCGCAAGTCGCAAGCGCCGCGCGCAGTCCACAATGAGAATAAGAGACGGTCGAGCGCAAAAAGTTGCTGGGAAATTTCATTCGATTCCGGTGGGGAAGGGGCAGGTTTCGCGCGCGCGCGCGCGAGGCCGTTTCATTAGACCAACATTCTATTGAAACTATTTTGGCAGCAAGCGCCCGGAGGGCTCTCCTCCGCTCCGAGAGTCCGCGTCTGTTAGTCTGTCGCTGCGGGGATCGCGGCAGCAGCCTCCTGTAAACAATGCCGCAAGAGGTTTTATAACCGTCTGCCGAGCGTCTGTCGCTAAGGAATTTATTAGGGGAAATTTCGGGACCGACGACGTCGGCAGGAAATTTCACCTGCGGTGAGAGAGCACTTGTTCTTGCGACGGGAATTGCCGCGATTTCTTGCTCAGATGGATTGATAAGGCTCTGATGGCGTTGGGCTTTAGTTGGGAGTTTATGGCGTTTATTTTATTGTCGATGGCTGCGCAGATGGATTCTCTCTTGAAATAAACGTAATAGGCGTCGGGTCCTTTAGTCCACTTAATCTTTATAAAATTAGGTTTATTTTTCTTGCTGAAAGAAAAATAGAATCTGCTTCACTATAAAACTGATTTAAAGTGATTCTTTAAATAACCAAAATCTGAAGGCTTGAAAATCGATAAAATAAGTATAACGGATTAATCGCGTATTTTTGAAAGCAATACAACAACTACTATTACTATCGGGAAGATTATTGCTTACTAACAATGGAAATTATATCCCTATTTTACGATTCTATATAATCCAGTATAACGTTGCGATGGTAAATTCACCACTTCAGTTAATTTGAATTCTGGCAATAACAAATAACGTTTTCGTTAAATGCGATAAAAGTTATTTAAATGGAAGGGCTTTTAGTCGAATTGACATTAACATTGACAAATTTTGATGAATCCATTTTTAAACCGCGCGTTGCGTCAATTACTTCATTTCGCAAAGTGCATGCAGTAATGAAAAAAGCTTACATAATCATTCTGATATAGTGGAATTGGAAATTATTCAACTACTGTGTCAGGTTCAGTTTTTAAATAAGCAATTTAGTTATTAAAATAAGTGCACAATAATCACGTCGAAAGAATGTATTTACGTCAAAAATATTCGACGAACGTGTGATATAAAGTGTATTTAAATTGTTCAACATAAAATAATAAATCCAGTTATACTTCTAGAATATTATTTTTCATTCATTTAAAAAAACTGTCAATTTATTTATGCTTCAACTTATATAGCAATAATCTCCTTCGCCTTGACGGCAGTAATTACAAAAAATTAATTTTAATAAAAAAAATTCAAACGTCCAATAAGAACCCTCTTTTGATTTAGCCTACAACTCTCATGGGCAAGCACACCTCACAGGTATTTACATCCGGTAGACATTCAAAAAATCCAATTTGAACGCACAAATCGAAAAAAAATAAAACTTTTATTGCTATATGTGGGATATGTATTCTACGTCTCGGATTCCCCTTTATCATCGAGAGTAGTGGAACGAGTCGTTCAGGCACGACGGTACTCCAACTTGTGGGTGTACCGCTGTTCGCAACTTTGACGCATCAAAAAGGGATTCGAGTCCTGAAGTGCTCTGTCGAATGGCACGTATTGTTTTGAGAATGTAATGAAAGCGTTACGTGCATATTGCTTCATCTGCCTCTGGGGTATTAGGATAGCGCCGTAAAAACGCCTGATAAAATGCAGTTTTCGAACCTGAACCCCGCTGGCAGACTGTCGATCTCAACATTATTAATGGAATACTCGGATAGTTTTGTATTTATTGCCAATGAAACGGTACTTTATATTAGTATAGGTTTTTCGACGTTTCTTCGCCTTTGGTCAATGAAACATTTTTGTTGTTTAAATAATCTGTCATGATATTCTTCATATTCAAATTTTTCTTTTAAAGAATCTGTTGATATTTTTTTTAACATAGCTCTTTAAATTAAGCGACCTATACCTTTTATCCTTTTCTGAAAGTAAAATAAGTGAGAGACCATTGAGAAAATCTTGTCTTGATTTTTTGCAATGCATCCAATACAGTCACCAAGAATTCGGTGCCCTGATCTTAATTTAAACCAAGCTGTAATTTAGAAATTATGAATGAAAATAAAAATGAATTTGTGACGTAAATCTAAAACTAATCTTATTATTATACATTTACAAATACAATTTAATTATAATTAACACAATAAATCGTAATAATTTACTAACTGAAAAACAAATATAGCCGCCATTTGAAACATTAAATAACACTTGACAAGATCAAAACTTGAATTATTTCATCAAATAAATTTATCATATCATATGTTACATGAATGGACATATCTGTATTCTGTATATAATATTAAAGTTCGAATGTCCGTCCGTCCGTCCGGTTTTCTATCTACTTTAATATTATTATTACATTATATATTTGGTGTGAACCGGAAGTGAATCGAAAGTGAACCAGAAATGAATAGAAAGGGAACCAAAAGTGAACCGGAATGTTGGAATTTCGAAATGTTGAATTTAAACGAATTTCAAATCTCCAAGTTTCCTCGTCGTCATACTCAAAATATTAATAAAAATTGTTCTCTTCGTTTTATAAGGTCGAGATCATCAATTTCAATTTGTTTAAATAAAATTGCTGAAAATTTTTTTATTTTATTTGTTTTATTACTAAAACTTATATTTTTATATTATTACATTTTAAATGAACGTATTACAACTTTGAAGTTAAAAAAAGATATCTAATGAATATACGAGCGAGCTTCAGCGAGTGAGTTTTTTTGCTGGTGTCACATGAATTGTTGTTTCTAAAACTTACAAATTACTTAATAAAAAGCCTATAAATAGGTCTACTTGCAGTCAATGTTCATCATCATCACATTATATTGTAAATAACAGATCTAGCCTTGTCTGACAGTCTTGCTTGTGCATCTTGGCCAAGCCGCCGGCCGGCGCACATTGCCTCTCCGTAGTATTATTACATTTACATTTTCAATACCCTTTTCAATCAATATTATACATAGTTTGATGGTTTTCCGTCTTTAATCCCTGTAAAAACCAAAAAACTTTTTTTTCGTTCGAGTTTAACGTCGGAAACTTAAGTTACATCGCAAATTTCCTTTTCTATACTAAAACTGTTTCTTCATTTTTTCATTAATTAATTTCCCAAGTTCTACCAAATAAGCTAGGAAGAACTCCGAAAATTGAGCTTTAAAGTGAAAGCTATAACGAAAGAAAATCAATAAAAAGTTATTATGTCATCTTCCTTCCAACGAACTCATTCCCTTTCCGTTTCCAAACCAAAGCAACGCTTCCCCATTAGCAGCTCCTCATCTCTCTGCTTACGCAGTGCACATAAACATAATTCCGGCAATTACCATCATGATCTCCAGTACCCCTCTTGCACTCTCCTCCTCCCGGCGAAAATCAGCCGGATAATCCTCGCGAGTCTGGAGCAATTTCCCGCACGGGCCATTTGTACCTCCCTCTCCCTCAGCGGCGAGGTGTCGCGGCGTGCTTCTGAAGGGTTTATACACACGGAGCTTCTCTGATTTCTGACGAGGTCGCGCGAGAGTGAGAGAGAGAGAAAAGCCGTCAAGGAGAGAGGCAGTGCGGTGAATTGGCTGTCTGGAGGAAGGACTGAGCTACAGCTAGTCGAGTCGTCGCAGCTTCAAACTGAATTTCTGAACTGCCGCCGCTGCTGCTACTTCTCGGGTTACGATTGTTCCGCTAGACAAGTTTGTCAGCCGCGGAATCGCGGCTCTGCTTTTCTTTCGCTTTTTCGCTTTTCTTTCGGCGATCCTCTCGTGCCCGGAGGTCTGCGAGTCATCCGCTCGTTTTTGCGCAATTCGAATGTCTGGGGTAATTCGTTGAAATGTATATTAGCTTTTTCTGCAGGAATTCCGATAAATCTATTACTTTTTCAATTGCGATTCAATTTATTTTTTTTATTTTTTCTTTCAATTTTCATATTAAAGGTACGATTCCAACGTTAAAATAGAGTCTTTTGAGAAGCAACTCTGCACGAAAAGCTATATTTAAATTTAATTAAGAAATGTCAATTTTAAGGAATACTTTAAACTAATATTATTATTGCTCGAAAGTGGAATATTATTAATGCAGCTGAACGATACAAACCCACCAGGAAGTATGTCTTTATTGACTTTCACTTACTTGTAAACTCCTGAAAGCCGAGCTTATTTAACCTCGAGAAGTCGAATAATGCTGAACTAATAAACCGTTCTCCTCCACCCGGAGGCATTAAATTTTCGCATTACCTGCGATCCAATCGCAGCGCGGCGAATGCAAATTTTTACCCTCCCGCGCGGCGATTAACCGCTTAAAAACTTTTAAACACCTCTAACTTCCGAAAATTCTACCTCCGCGCTCGACTCGGGCGTCGGCCAGCTCGTGGAAAACCAAAAAATCCAACGAACCCCATTAGCCGGTCGGGTAAAACTCGCCGATATTCATCAAAATCGGATTAAACGAGGCCTCCTCCTCGCCCAGGCCAATTAAGTCCAATTACGTCTAATTAAGTCTAATTAAGCAGATAAGCACCTCGATGATTATTCCATCGATCGATGCCTGGTTATTATATATAAAGAGGCTGTAATATTTACCGTAGAAGTCTGCCAAACCGGAGGACGGCCTGTCGCAGGAACCACGAGCCATTGGCCAGTTCGGATTAATTCCACCAGGGCGCCTCCGTCGCCTCGTGTTGCTAATTTATCTTCGAGCTCGAACGAACGCGACCTTAATTCGGTCCTTCTGCGGAAGCCGCGGTAAAGACGAACGAGGCAATGGCCGGGGAGACTGAATGCTCGAATAATCCAATTATTCGAGCTAATTTATATCGGTTCGAGAGATAAAATGCGGAGTCGCTGCTCTGGTTTATCGCCTGCTGCTGCCTTTCGGGACTGGGATATCCGAGTTTGGCTTAAAATTTCGAAATTTCGTTGACGTTGTTAGCAGGAAGTTTCCGTTGTCTTTTCGGTGGTGGTGAAAAATTTAAGTATAAGTTACTACTATTATACGTATTTAGTAACTGAATATTCTCTTGGCGTAAAGTAAGGCGCAGTTGAAAAATTGCTTTGGAAATAGCGCAGAGTGCCTTTGTAGGTAAATACAATGATTTGAGCTTGCAGAACCTCACTGGGTAATTTTCTAAAGTAGTGGTGCGCTTAGAGTGGAGAGGTTCAGCTCTTGTATAAGCAGAAAGAAACAATGTTTTGGTAAATCACAAAATAACAGCGCAAACTATACTTATCTCTCTGAAAGCGTTGCTCTACTACTAAAGTCCTACATCTCTACAAGAAAAGTCCAGAAAAATATGCCCCTCCAGCTTGCCGCAACGGAATTTACGAAGTCGAGCCGCGTCGCGGCGTGTTCCCGCCGGGGAATCCCGGCCCAAGGCAGGAAACCGCGGGATCGAACTCGTAAAACGTCTCGGATCATAACTCGACTCAGTCCCGATAACTAAACTCCCAACGATATCAGGTGCAGCCTAGTCGAGCGCGACTGTGGATCCTGATTCACTTTTGAATTTGGCGGGAATTTTTGGGTGGGAAAAATTATCGGGGATGCTTGCTCTGATGGATCGTCTTTTTAGGTGAGCTGGAAGGATTCGAGGATTCTTCTTTGGGACGAGTGCCGATGGATTTATCTCTGGAAATTTGAAAAATGGGAAGACGAGACCGGGAATTTATGGGGATTAAAGTGGGAAGGATATATATGATGAGTTTTATTGGCTCTCTTAACGTATTTTCATTATTTTAGGCTTCTGATAAACAAACAACAGGTTTAATGTTGGAAAACGTCTTTCAATTTTACAAAAAAGCTTATCTTGCATCCTATTGTTAACTAATTTTGTATTAGTTGCAAAAGCACTTTTTTATATCCCTTTAAACTAAACTTATTATTTATATTTTTTCTTGATAAATAAAAAATCCTTTTACTTAAGTATAAGCTTCTTTTAATCAACCCCATTAAGAATCAAACTGAATAATTTCGTAAAATCCAACAGTGTTCTGCTTTGAAAAATGATAAAAATAAAAATAAAAAAAGCCCTCGAAATGAGCGTGTTTCGACGTCTCACCGGAATTAAAAATCTCCAGCCCCATCTCCGGCGGAAGCTTGCTTTCACTCGTTTCGCTCGATCGAGCATCCCTCGAGCACAAAGCGTTCGAGAGGTAGAATCATCCCCCATTCTCCTCAAGGCAGCAGAGAGAGGCGTGTGCCACTCGGAGACGCGCCGGGGGTTGACGGCGAAAACAAGATGGAAAACGAGCGGAAAGAGAGAGATAAGGTGAATATTCGGGAGGAGTCGAAGCGAGGACGCAATAATTTCCGCGGGGGACTTTCTTCCATACGCGATTCTTCCCCGACGGCGCCGTGCGCTCGTTTTCCTATTTCATCATCTGGCAGGAATACAACAGTTGCGAATGACGCGGAAAAAATGCGACGCGGAATAGAGATTCCAGGCAGGAGTGGAGGTCACGGGATTTCGTGAATTTTTTTGTCGCGAGAAAGATGTTGACGATAGCTGAAACTTTGACCATTCCCTACGAATTTTACAATATAGACGAATATTTCATTGAAAATTCTAGAATTTCTACATAATAAAATTGCTTTCTTTAAAAAAAATAATAATAATAAATAATAAATTGTTCCGGTCGATAGATAGCGAGAAACTCTATCGACATACTGAAATAATATATAATGAAATAACCTCTAACTTATTCACTAACCCTAATAGCCACATTACGCGAGCTTTCCAGGTACATTACTCTCTAAATATTTAGTAATCCCATCCCATTCGAAGCCAGCAATTAATACCCCCGTAAGCCATCAGCAGCAGCACAATGGCCGCAGCGAAATTTTGAAAAGCAACTCCCCTCCCACCCCCGATTCTCTCTCTCTCTCTGTTCCCGGAGCGTCCGAATCCTACAACAATCCACGGTCTAACGTCGGTCCGGCCGCAAGTCCAATCAGCCTTGGCCGAATTCATTCCCCGTATCTATTATCCAGGACACGGTGCCTTACACGCTCGGTACGCCTCGCCGCGGCTGCGCGAAGCCCTGACGGACGTACGGGGAAGAGGCTGCGCCCCGATCTGCCTATTCCAGGACAGACCAATCAAAAGCGCGCCCGCTGCCCGAGGTCCGAGGCTCTGATTAGATTCGAGAGCTCTGCATGCTGACATCGGATCGCTGCTGCTTATTGGGATGAGTCGTTGAAAGAGGGGGGGAGATTTCCTTTTTCCGCGCGATTTTTTTAGGGGTAATGAGGAGGAAAATCGGAGGATATGAATGGGAATGGGGGAGGGCCAAGTTTCTTTTGTGTTTTTATCGGGATGGAGACATTTTTAAAGTTTACGCTCGATTGAAGATCGCTTTCTCTCAGGGGCTTTCGTACAATTAATTTTACTTTTAATTGATTAATGTACATTAAGATCTTATTAACGAAAACGGGAGGATTTCCTTTGTTCGAGTCATATACACATATACATATCCTGTTATTTGATATGTTAACATTTCCTTTTGACGCAAAATTATACAAGAAGGTCAAACAGAAATGAAACTTCTTTTTAAGCATATAATAGAAATCGAATGAAATACCACATCCACTAAATTGTTATTTGAGGCAGCATTAATTTTCTATTCTACGCACACCTATCTCAATAAAAATATAGTATTACACTTTCGACATTTGAAAACTTTCTTTAAAGGTTCATAAACGACTCGAGAGCCTAAAAGCTCGCGGCTCGGGCAATTGCGTAAAGGCGCTTGATTAATCGCGGATTAAAGAGGCCGCAGCGATCTTCGCTAATTATTGACGCGTCGGCAAATTTAAAGTGTGCAATGCAAAGCCGGTGGCGGTGCCATTAGGGACTCTAATTAAGGTCGGCAAAGGTAGCGAGAGACAATGAGAGCGGCGCATATACGTTTACTACACCTAAGCGCGAGCACTGACAATGCTCTATGCTAATTCTGTTTACGCTCCTTCAAAGAGTTTGGAAATTCCCCGAGTTAGCTTTATTTAGCTTTATTTTTTTTTTTTTTTTTAAGTGCGACTCCCATGAACATTCACGTCCGGACTTTTGAGGGGCTTAAAAACTATTTGATTTTTTGATGAAGTTTCCCCAAGTTTATTGGGTGATTAGGAAAAATTTTAAACCAGTTTTACAGGCTCGTTTGGCAATTGTGAACTGAGAATTTCGCATATCATTGTATTATACGTATTTAAATTTACAATATTTTACATGTAAAATGATATAAAAACCCTGGTAGAAAGTTCCTCTTGAGTTGATTAACGTGTATTTTAAATGGAGGTCTTTTTAGCTGAAATTGATGTCTAAATTAAATAAAAACAATTGAAAAATCATTTTAAAAGATAAAATATCATTACACTGAAATATTCATGAGCAAACATATTTAATTATTTGATAATGACAAAAAAATACTAGCAATTTGTCGTTTTCAACTATAAAACAAGCTAAGAATTGGCTAAAAACTGCTTAACGCTTCTATCACGACAGAAGTAAATAAAAAGAAAAATTATTTATTATTTATGAACAAAATGCACTTTATTTATCGCACACTTATTTTTTCACTGTACGACTTTTACCGTAAATTAAAATGAATTTTTATTTTCTCTAGAGTATATGATAAAAGCGTTCCAGCACACTAATCCGAACATACGTGCGTGCAGTTAAATAGCTTGCTTTTATAAATTTAAATGAACGAATCAACGGAGCTTCCATTATAAGAGATTAAATTTCAGGAAACAGATTAATTCGAATTTGCATTGCTTTAAAAAAAAAACTTCTACAGCTAACGAGCCTCTCGCGATTATCAGCTTAATTTCTCATAATTAACCGGTCTGAAAAGGCCATCAAAAAAACCTTAAAAATTAACGGCGCGCGCTTTCCAAAAGCGAAAATCGAGCCCCCCCCCCCCCCCCCAAAAAAAAAAAAAGTCTCAATCGACTAAAATAGCAGGAATTATACATGAAAGCAATGTTCTCGAGCTCGGCGCATAAATTAACGCGTATCTTCAATTAAAAGCGCGGCCCCTCATGCAAATCCCGAAATAATAAACATCGAGAGCGCGCGATGCGTCGCTTTTCGAAAAGCCTCCCCCGTTTTATTCAGATTTTACGCAACGGCGAACAGCTGTTCCCGCATAAACATCGAGGCTGCATTTATTCGCCGGGCATCGCGGCATTAGGTTAGAGCTTTTGCTCTCTGCTTGTCCGAGAGGGTTTTCCGCGCGCAGTTTTCCAGGCAAAATATTCGCCGAACTTCGCTGTTTTAGCGTTTGTTGTCGGGCTCCGGAGGTAAATATTGCAAAAGACGCTGCTGAAGCTGAGGGGATGCAAAGTCGAAATGTTAAAAGTGGAAAAATAGCTAATTTCATTACTGAGGCGTATTCTTTACTCGAATAAATATCAAAACATTCTAGTATAGTTTATTTTTTAAATAGATAACTTCTGGAAGATTGGGTCATATCCGCGCTTTATTAAGCCTTTATGAGTTAATTTTTTAAACTGAAATTCATATCTACTATTGGTATCACTAAATAGTCTTGGCTTAGTTGTCTTTTGATTTGCAATTTGCCTTTTATTATACACTGAAAAAAAAATTGATCGAATGAAAAACATATACAGTTAAATATTCACGATAGAATTTCGATTGATTTAATGGAATTTTTGATTCGATAAAGAAACCTGACGTTTCAATTTTTAAACTTTTGAATTGATGGCAATGTCGTTAAATCAACTAAAAAATTCCATTAAAACAAACGAATATTCTATTGTGAATATTTAACTGCATATTTAGTTGATTCGATGAAATTTTTGTTCAGTGTAGATATTAGTAACAAAATTTTGAATGAACGTGCAAAAACTGAAAATGATAAAATCCGATTGCTAAAAACTCGAAAAGTATAAAGCGCAATTCATATCGCAAAGCAATAACAAAAGAGCATACCTAATTCTATCGCGAAAATGTGTCGGAGCCTCGGACATTATTATTATTATTTTTCTCAATTGGTGAGCTAACATTTGGACTAACGGATAATTAGCGAAAATATTGCATCCGGCCTCGAGTTGGGAGGTTCAGTCCTGCGCTGAATAGGAAAATTTGACGTATCGGAAAATTAGTCAAGTCTTTAGAGTTTAATTATGTCGACGCGATTATATTATACAGGTCAGTTTTGACTGAACGACGTGAGTTGTGTTATTTATGAATAACTGCCGGTTAAAAATTATGTTCTTATGGGGACAGTTTAGTAAAATATCTTATATCTTATACATGTTATATCAACTTTTCATTTTAAATAAACTTATTTAACAAATATATATCACGAGATTTAATGAAAATTTCTTTTTTTGTTGCAGGTAAGATCATCGTTTCTTAGACAATACTTTTAAGCAAAATTCAGGTGATGTAATCTTTAAAAATTAAAAAAATTATTGATAAAATTATTTTCTATCAAAGTATAAAATAAGGCAACTATGGTTATTTTTTACAATTTTATTCTTTCAAATACAAAATATCAAATATCAATATAAAAACGAAAATATTTTTTTAATACGAAGTTATTATATTATTGTTAATTGAACACAATCAGAATATATTTCCGCAACGGCAATTAAATAACCTCTCAGAACAACATCCAATTTGATTTTTATTTATTAACCAGAGTAAGAATATACAAAATTAAGAAACAAAATTGCACATTTACATTACGTTACGCTACATGTAGAGTAACCCAGCAGAGGAAGTATTCCTGTTCGCTGGTCCGGCTCGATATAAAACAAAACTTACAAACTAAAATA
>JAWWEO010016317.1:0-24405 GCA_035582975.1 Ormyrus labotus
GTAAGTTCTAATGAGTACTTTTAACTAGTTTTTAACATGGTTTTGGATAAATCACAAAACTATAGAGCTACCTTAAAAGAGATAAAAGGCAGATTAATTACTTTAAAAAAAAATTTGAAATTTAATTGAAAAAAAAATAGTCGTGTTGGAATCCAAATAGTAATTTTTCAGATATTGCTTTTTAAGAACTACCAACTTATTTAAACAGGATTTACTTTACTGATATCGCGGCTCTGCAAACAAACTCAGGTACCAAAGTTAAGAGCAGATTCAGTTCACGTTCAAAAACTTTGCTTAGACTGTCCTATATTTCTACTAACTACTAGAAAATTAGATTTTTTTGAAGATAATTAACTTTTACCATAATAATTACTGTTTTTAATTATTTGCATAAAAAATATTGGTTAAAAAATATTAATTTAATTTCATCATGCAGTTTATAAGGATAAATTAGAAATTCTAATTATTTTTATTAATGCAATTATCATTAAAGTGCAAAAACAATGTTCTATGACTTCTATTACGTGGAATACATTTTCTCTTATTCACACTGTTTCGCTTTGCCGCTCTCAAATGAATAAATTAGCATGTAATTTCCTTTTATAGGTGTCCATCCTGGAATGGCTGAATTTATTGACATTGAATTGACTTTTGTTAGGTACTGTTACTGCTTATATCTCGATCGAGTCAGTAAATTTGTCGGACTTCATTTGGCACAGATAAGCTGCATTTAATTTTATGACTTACTATAATTGTTTAGAAAAGAACATGCTGCGGTCACATTAAATTATTTAGTGGGATCATTATTACTGCGTGTCCTCGTAATTTTTACATGACAGAAACTAGTAAAATAATTAGGTAATTAATAATGAGTTATTACAAGATAATGTTTTCGGTTATTTCGAGTTTCGTTGATCAAAAAGTAAATTATTTTCAAAGTTTTGTAGAGGAAACAATATAATAGCAAAGATGTTTTTTATTCCTTTAAAAAATGCACTGAATTTAATTTAAATTTTGCATCACTTAAAAGTCATGATCCTTGTTAAAATCAAGGTGACATATAAACTGTCGGAATTAAATATAGTAAATGAGCAGCAATATAAATGCGCAATTTTAGTAATGAATAATACCAACTATTTCCTTTTAGATTTCCATCTAACGCGAATACAATGAATAAGCGCCAATCACACTTATCACGGTTCACATTTCATGAATCAATATATAAGTACTCAAGCACGCAAGTTGTTACAGTTGAACACTACTAATATATGATCCCTTTAAAATAAAAAAATTTTCTATATCATCCTCCGCAACCGCACTGCAACTCCTTCAATTTTCCCACCAGGCAAAGCAGCAGAGTGCAATGCCTCCGATCCATCGCCAGTCATCTGCATATAATTATTCAATTAATTACGCAAGCCCCGCGATCGCGCGGACCTTAAATTTCCTCCGAGCAATTAATCCGCGGCACGGCAATTAAATTAAGCGCGCCGATCAGCAGCCGAAGCTTCCTCTCTGAATCCGAAGTCTGAGGCCAATATAACTGGGTGTGCGCGAGAGGCGGATATTTATCCAAGACCCGCGTGACACGGCAGGCATATTTTTCATCGCGATGTGCGCGCGCACCGCGCACGCGGGGGAATCCGTCCGTCGGCCGCGCGGTGAAAGTGCAGGCTCAGAATGACTTGTCGAAAAACACCGACGCTCTCTGTCGCGGCGCACAACACCTCGTGTCGCTCTCCGCGGAGATCTTCTGTGTGTCTGTGTGCCGATGCTCTCGTGCGCCCCGCGTTTTTTTTTTCGCTTTCGGACTGGAGAGGGGCTATATTCGTTCGAGATGGAAGGAGTTGTCGCTTCGAACGGTGAAGTTGGGGAGAAGCAAGGGAAATCGGCTTATTTTGGAACGAATACTTCGTTTCCAATTAGTCTTGTTAGAGGATTCACCTCTGATTCTTTTAGTTTTTATAGTCGAGCGTGTTAAGTATTTTTGACATGAAAAAATAATGAAAATGAGCTTTTCGTAGTAACAGTTGGTTTGTTTTGTTCTTTCAAAGATGAACCTGGATTCCCGGTGTTTGCTGAGACAAGTTTCCTGAGTTGGCATAGACCTGTATTGAGTTAGTGCCATACTAACATAAATCCAGAAGTAAGTAAAATAATTGCTTTTGCAATCTTTTTAATAAACTCAAACGACGAAATTGACAATATGTTCAATTACAAGATAGATTCTAAAAGCCCTCTTGTGGTTTTAATTGTCCAAGTAACAGGATATTATTACATGTTGAACTTGAATCTTGCATTTATATTGTAATCTCGGAATGGAGTGGACGTTGTTGAAAAATTTGGAAGCACATTGTTGTCGCTAAGAAACGTCAATTGAGATTAAATTGGGCGATTCTAAATTATCGGACATGTAATGTCACTTTAATTGCTTGCATCGTGTGGATTATCGCATCTGAATTAATCGCTTCTCCTTTATCCTCTCTTAAGTTTAACTTATTACGTTTTTTGTATTTCGTTGACCATTCTTGCAGATCGGGTGACAGTGCAATTTAGACTTCGTTATATCAGGAAGTAGGAATCTTCCTTATTACGTTTTCTTTATGTAAATAAAGGCGCACAAAGAGAACTGAGCTTCTATGAAAAATGGGTTTTAATGCGTTTGATATGACATCTGCATTTTCAGGAAGTATGACATACTATACTTTACATAATTGTAAAGAATATTAATATGTTTTTAATATACTTTTTTTATAATTTTACGAAGTTTATAAGTAAGTAACGTTTAATCTCAATGATGTATAAAAAACGAAAATACAATAGTTTCAAACTATATCTTCCTGATTGTTATAAACTTTCGACTAAGTTGAAAAATATACGCTTTTTCCTAGAAAAAAATGATGTCATCGTTTCCTTGCAATGTTTTGCAAAATTTTATCACTCTCAGTATTCCCGACGTTCTAATGTCTCATTATTCGGAAAGAGAGAGAGAGAGAGAGAGAGAGAGCTTAAAAACAAATGTTTCGCTGTAACAGAAAAAAATAAATTGCTGTTACGTAGGCCGCGTCGCGGAGATCGTAAAGGATCTTCCGTGAGCGCAAATTCCCCTTAGCTGATCATCGAATATTCGATCGATACGAGGACCCGGGGCGAGAGGAACACAAAACGTTCTCTCGCGGGCGGTTGGCTCTATCAACGCTTGTTTTTTCCTAACATGTAACTTTGCTTTTTAATGTTTTAAAAAGCTGAAAATCTCTCTCCGAGTAACGGATATTTAATTTGCTTGTTTTCATCGTTTTCAATGTTCAATGTTCTGTGAGATCTCGAAGCGTTCGGATCACTTCGTTTTCTTAAAATATAGTATATTGTATAACTAGTGCGGAAAGAGAACTATTTCACGAGTGCGAACTTCGCAACACGAGACGGGGGCGAACGCACGAGCCGAAGGCGAGTTTGTGGGCGTGCTAGCTGCAGTCCAGTGAGAGTACGAGGCCGTGGGAAACTGCCCCTTTTCCGAGCCCATTTTCACTGTGGAAATTGCGCATTCGCGCATTAGCGCATCAGCGCGGAAAGTAGATTACTTTCCGCACTGGTGCGCGAATATACCAGTTTTCCAAACTCAATGGCCCTCATTTCAAACTAGAAAGTAGCGTAGAAAATCGAGCATTTCAAACGTTTGACAAAATTGTTAGTCCAAGCCGGGAAAAGTCTTTTTTCACCGCCGCAATTTTTATTTTTTCTTTCTTTCTCACACCAAAAGAGGGCTTTTCATGCCTTCGTTGAAAAAAACGCGGTGTGTAACACGGGGAAAAAAGCTATTTTTAGCAAGGGTGAGGTGTTTTGCACGAGTCTCCCCTTGTTGCACAATGTACTATTCCGCACTGAAAATAGGCACAAAATAGTACTTTTTCATGCGTAAAAAAACAAAATAATTTCAAAGATTACAAACGTGAACGTAAAAGTCTTTTGCGGTATATTTAACTTTAATTATATTTACAAGAAACATAACATTTACAAGTTATCCTTACAATCACCATTGTTTGAAATGAAAGGAAAATGAATCGTACAACAAAAGCTTTCTATAAAATGGGTCTTTTCATACCATAACTTCAAAACTTTCTCGTATGACTTGGCACTTCGTCATCTTTGGTGACAATATTGAATTGTTGATGATGATTCCATAACGAATTCCTTAAATAATTTATTTAATTATACACATTGCAGACAAATAGGTTTTGTTTACTCATACAGTGGCCACTTATTTGCATTTACGTACGTATGTATTCCTTGCCGCAGCCTTTAACACATGTTTACATATTTGTTACTGCATTATTCAAAGCGCAGAAAGGTCCACAACTCCCAATTGGAGTACAGCCAAAAAATTTTGGACTTCATCAAGTCGTGAAATTGAGTTTCAATCAGATAAAGCTATTATATTGTTGTTAATATTTTTTTTTTATTTAGAGGATAGAATTATTATTCTTAAGTAATAATAATAATTTGTAAAGTTATTGATTACATTCTGCTAGTAAAATAAAAATATTCTTATCTATAAAAATACCTTTAGATAAAAAATAATTGCAATCTTTTAAGTAATTAGGTTTATACCGAAGTATGGAAACAACCTTCGCAAGAATTTTTCTTTTATACAAGTTTAGATTATTGTTTAAGCAAATACAGTAATGTCATGCAAGAAAATCCAAGCACCATTACAACTACTTCCGTACCAACGTTTCATTTCTTACAACTTCCGCATTTTTATCTGTAGCATTGACGTATTTAGCCTAACGAAATATATTACTTTTTTTAGCTATTCATTGATTTAAAAAAAAAATGCTTAGTCATATATCTGAGGCTCCGTAAATAGGCTTGAAAATTAACGAGGGTTTCTTTATTTTGCAAGCTATTGTTTCTTCAACGTGCCTACGTGCCTGATCCCAGAACGTGGCGATTTAAAATATTTATATAAAATAAAATTTCCATTTTATAAAGTTGAAGTTTGAATAATTTACGAGCTCACGTGTTATAATTGTTGATGTAGCTTTGTCTAAACGAACGTCATACAAGATTATAACACGATAACTGTTTAGGTTTACGGAAAAAGATACTTTTCCGTAGGAAGGAAGAATCGTTAGACCCAAAAATCCAAGGTTCAACCGTACAAAAAGAGATAAAGAGAGCTTATCTTCCCGTGACGTATACAAGCAACAAAACCTTCACTGCCCGAAACGACAACCTCCCGGTCCCTTCGCCCTACGCCCGAATCCCATTCCCAGCGGGAAAAACCGGAGGCTCGCCTAAACACAGTCCCCTCCTCTGAGTGGTAACGCAGCGTGCAAGAGGCCCACGTTGCACCCAGTGTAGCCCGAACGTTCGTCGCAGCCGGATGCTATATATAGCGGGCCGAGAAGAGAGCTTAGTCCTAACGGCCGACGACGACGCCGCCGCCGCCGCCGTCGCCGCCGGAGTAGACCCTGGCAGCGCCGTAAAGAACGATCCCGAACTCGGCGTCGGCAACGACTGCCTCGACTGCTCATGCGAGAGCTGCGCCAAGATGCGTGCCGACGCGCTAAAGCAGCCGGGCGACACTCCGCTGAAGCAGTGGATGAATGTCACGATCGAAAGAGATCTGTGCGAGCTCGAGGTATATTATTTCGTGTGAGAGTGAACGGTGTTGGGATATGTAGGTTGTTGGCCTTGCACTTGGAACCGGTTTCGTTAGAAACTTTCTTCGAGTTTTTCGTACCGACGGGGGATATTCGAGCGCTCGAATCGCCTGGGCGGACGATCCAGTTTTAGATTGCTCTGCGGCAGTTTTCCAACGATTCGGCTCGATAAATTTGACAATCGACGCTTGGGTTGAAGATTTATTTTAATCAATGGACAGTTTCGTCGACTCAATGCGGCGATGCTTGGCTTCCAATTCGCATTGAGATGTCAATCTCAACGTTATGAGCTATCTGGTTTTAAACCCATTGTAAATACAAAACTTAAGGTGTTTAAAATTAATTGGAATAATTTTCATTATTTTTTTATAAATCGATATTGTATTATTCGGCGAAATAGGTTCTTGAAATTTGTTAAGAAGGAAATAACGTTTGTAATTTAGGCTTCGACAATTTTTAATCGGGGATTCACATTTTCTGGTTACCAAGCTAATTTATTTGCGTGACTTCTTAAAGGCGGTTTTAAATACTAGAAAAATCTAGATGTATCTAAAAACTATAAATGTGCCTATAATCCCTATTTCCGTGAACACGTAAAAAGGTTGGGTCTTAGTTGACAAAGTATCGGACGATAAATATTTTACGTCATATTTCCCGTGCAAGAAATTACGTGCTTTTTAATCGGCGATTTCATATTTTATGGCACTGTCTTCCTTATTATTACAAAGCAGCCTAGTGACTTCTGATCACATTCGATATTTGAGACATGATATTTATTTGTCAGAATCAGAAGCAGTAATTAACATAACAAAAACATAACTTTTTAAATAAAGATTTTAAAAGATAAATAGTGACTTTTACTTTAATTTACATGTTCTTAATTAAAACAGTCATGAAAATGAATAGTCTTTTATTTTTAAATTAAATTTTTTAAATATTTCTAAAATTATGTATAAAGAAGCGCGCAATAAGTAATTTTAGTTGCAAGTAAATATAATTATAATTTTATCATATCAGTTTTCTTTCAATAATCTAATCTGATAAATAAAAATTCCAAAAAGAATCTAAGTTCCAATGTAATCGATTCATAATTACGCTTTCAAAATTATATACATTAATATCCACAATGAATAACAATGTTTTCTCAAATAATTGCAAAGAATGTTCTTTCAATCGTTCAAAAAATTAAAACAAAATTTCACTTGCTTTTCCATAAAACCTTGTTTCGTTAACAATGTGCTTCCTTCAAAATATTACCTCATTTAATAGTCTGCTTTCCCAACAGATCAAGATCTCTCGAGCACTCGAAAGTCAAATTTCATGAAATGAGTTCAAGAATACTAAAGTTATACTCAAGAGCACGAGAAAAAAGGTGTCTGCGAGATCGTAACGTCAGATAGTTTCCAGCGGGTAGAAAATGCAAGTCATCGGTGCCCGTGCACTAATGCTTTATTACGCCGATATATTCTTTGCTCTCCGGTCATACTCCGGGAAGCTTATCTCTTTTTCTGATGACTCCGCCTTTGCCTTCGAATGTCCCTGCATCTCTGAAACCGAAATCCCGACGTTCTGTTAAGTTGGTATGAGTGATTATCCCTAGAGCCGGCGGCTGCCGTCCGCCAGCTGGTTTGCGCTCTTTTCAGTTGTCAGCAGCTGCCTTTTATCAGCGGCCGCGAGTTATTTTCCGAGTCGAGGAGATAGCGACCCGCTTTCTTCCACTCTGTGAACTTTGGTTGGAGCTTGATTTTTACTTGGAAGAGTTATTGTTTGACGCGAAAATTCAGTTTCTGATTTTACTGTGATTGTTGTTTTTTTTTTTAAAGTTTCGAGGAATCGCAGTGAAGAAGTTTGTCAAGAAAGTTACGTGAAAACGATTTCGAAATGGCTAGAAAAAAAGATATTAAAATGTTTCAAGTTTAAAACACTGTGGGATTCAGGAGCTTGAAAGACAAGCAAACAGCAAAGTTTTGTGTTAAAGTGTTTTGAAGAAATTAATAAAAAAATCGATTGAAATCTAAGTACACGGTAAAAGTTTTTGTGTTTTAGTTAAAATTTTTCTTGCCCGCAAATTTAACGTGTTATCTTCATACAACTCAATTAAGTGATTCAGCGTATTTTCGATCCTGTCACTTATCGGAAATCGGAAAAATGTTAAATTCAATACAAAAATTTTTACTGTGTATATATAAAGCAGCAAAATGAAGTGCTTCGAACGAGCGATTTTAAAAAATTCACGTGCCAATCTTAATTGTACGAACAATTAGAAAAACTAATTAGAAAGTAATTGCGGCTGTCACTCAGTAATTAAAATCTTTTAGTTAGTAACACAAGAAACTGCAAATCGCAATGTAAAGTGCCACGGTAATCACATGACGGACTTAATCGACCCGCGAACAGTTTATAATTCAAATTATAATTGTAAAATTTCTACAGAGTGACTCAGGACTATTACGTCACCGATACGCAAGAACGCGCGAGGCGTGAAAAAAGCGGTATGTGCGCAACATAATAATCCAGAGGAGGAATAATGTAGTTTTAACGTTTTAAGTACGAAAAAGGACTCAAGCTGTTTGATCGTGAAATATCATTCGAAGTGTAAAGTGAAGGAAATTAAAAGAACTGCTTTTTATTTTGGTTTATCGGCTTTTTAATTAATCTGCACTGCGTTTCCGTAATTATAACGCTATCAGTTTAAATAATTTAAGCCAGTGACTTTACATAAATCTGTGCGGATTTCTGGAAAAATAAATAAAGAACGCTTATTTCTTTTCTCACGGTTTCGGACTTGTTTTATTATGTGCCAAGCGTATGAAAAGCGAATGTAAATTTAAAAGTCTCATCGTAGAACGTACATGTACAATCTTGTAAACAGTGTCGTGAATCAGTGAGCAATGCAATTTCTAGTCAATATTTTGTTAATTTTAATACCACAAAGGTGAATCATACTTTAAAAACTCGCAGAAATAAACAAAACCGTCCGTTAAAAGGTGATCCAGTGAAACAGTGCTAAAAAATTACGTGTGCTAGTCGTTAATAACAATTTGTTAAACAACAAAGAAATCAAAATTCAAGAGAAGCAACAATAAACATTGAAAAAATCAAAGTGAACGGTCGAATTGCCAATATAGGTATCTACGGAGAGCTATCAGCGAATCTCACACAAATAGTAGTACGAAAAACTATCGCTGTTTGTCGGAGAAGATGATTCGAAGAAAATCGGTGACGTTGTAATCGACGACAACGATAGTTGGACACGTGCAGTGGGGGAACGCCAAGTACTCGTACAGCTCTCGAGCAAGTGTTTCGAGCGCCCACAGATTTTATACATTGTACGCATCTGGTTTCTAGGTTAGATTCTTTTCCTTTTTTTGACAGATGAGCATTATAATTCATTCTTATTTTCCACGTATAGACGGAGGTGAAAAATAGAAATATCTGTATACTTTTTCGTTTGTGCTTCGTGCCTTATCTTGTTTAGGGGTATTGGCTAAAAAACGTTTTGTCATCGGACATTCGATTTTCCAAATGATGATGGCTCGACTGATGTTACTTGTTGACTTGTGTCTTTTGTTCGTATTCTCGAACTTCTTGTGTAGATGATGGGTGTTTAGGTTGATTATATTGATTACTTTGATTATTGAATAATAGAGAAGCGACGTTGAAGGTTAGAATCAGTTATGTTTACGTGTTTGTGAATAACATTGAAGTCCTAAGGCTGATTGTGAATTTGCTTGTTTTTTTTGTTTAAACAATGGTAAACTGATAGATTAAAGCTTGGTTTTGTAATTTAACGCATAGATTAAGTTTTTATGATTTTTCAGGCTGATTTAATGGAAGGAGAGGATGATGACTTGCTTGAGAATGCTAATGAATTTGCTCATGGAAGTATTGGTGCTGCCAGAGAGGGTAAGCACATCGAAACAGCAAAAGTCCTGAAGAATGGAGATCTTGGGGACATGACCTTTTGCATGTCCACCTACATCAAGGGAGTCATGAAGATGATGCATATTATGCGTAGTCATCACATGCTCACTGATATTGTGCTAGAAGTTGGTTCGGAAATGTTTCATGCACACAAAGCCATCCTTGCAGCTGCTAGTCCATACTTTAAGGTAGTTAAAAATAAAATAAAATTAAAAAAATAAAATTAATAAATAGTTTTATTTTAATTCTTTTTTTATACAGGCTATGTTTACCGGTGGATTAAAAGAATCTGAGATGACCAGGGTAAAATTGCAGGGTGTCTGTCCAAGTGCAATGGCTAAGCTAGTAAATTTCATGTATACAGGCAATGTGCGTATTACAGAAGTTACAGTGTGCTCACTTTTACCAGCTGCTACAATGTTCCAGGTATTTTATTTACTTATTTATTTCAAAAGCATATAATTAGAATTTGTTTTTAATAAAGATAAAAATTAAAAAATGTAATACTTTATGCTTTAAAGGAAGTGTTGATAAAGAGCAATAATAAATGTAGATTACAATAGTAATTTAATTTAATAAAGAATTTATTGCAATTATAAAAAATGAATGTGTAGTTTTTATTAAATTTTTTTGTAAAATTAAAGAGGTATGTAAATTATAATTTTTCAGGTATCAAGTGTTGTAGATGCATGCTGTGCCTTCCTTGAAAAGCAACTTGATCCAACCAATGCCATTGGTATTGCAAATTTTGCAGAACAACATTGTTGTCAAAAGCTGTATCAAAAAGCTAATCAATTTATAGTTCAACACTTTACTCAGATCTGCCAAGAAGAAGAATTTCTACAATTATCTGCTATGCAATTAGGTAAATAATTAAAATTTCTTTAGTTTTCATATAGTATCAAAATAAATTGATCAAAAAATTCAATATTTATTTCACTATTAAGATTATAAATAAATCAATTAAATTAATGTTTCTCTTTTTGTTAATTAGTAAACTTAGTTCGCAAAGATGAATTAAATGTCCAGGAAGAACGGGAGGTCTATAACGCCGTTCTTAAATGGGTCAAGTATAACGAAGAAGCTCGTGGATCAAAAATGGAGCATATTTTACATGCAGTTCGATGTCAATACCTTACACCAAATTTCTTACGCGAGCAAATGAAAAATTGTGATATATTGAAAAAAGTTCCAGCCTGCAGAGAATATTTAGCACAAATTTTTAAAGATTTAACTTTACATAAGAAACCTGGTGTAAAGGAAAGAACACCAAATACCCCTAGAGTTATTTATATAGCTGGCGGTTTCCATATTCATTCACTTGATCTATTGGAAGGTTATAATGTTGATGATAAAGTATGGACTCAACACGCGAAATTACTTGTTCCTCGATCTGGATTAGGAGGTGCATTTTTGAAAGGAATGTTTTATGCTGTAGGAGGAAGAAATAATACTCCTGAAAGTAGGTTAGTAATTAAAAATTTCTGTATTTATTACATATTTATAATTGCATTAATTTTTAAATGATATTTTGCATTTGTCTAAGCACTAAGCAGTACTTTCAATTTTTAGACATGATAGTGATTGGGTTGATCGTTACAACCCTGTGACAGATCTATGGAGACCGTGCAGTCCAATGTCTGTTCCTAGAAATCGTGTAGGTGTTGCTGTTATGGATGGTTTATTATATGCTGTTGGAGGAAGTGCAAATGCAGAATATCATAAAAGTGTTGAATGTTATGATCCAGAGCACGATGCTTGGTCGGCAATTACACCCATGCATAATAAGAGATTAGGTGTTGGAGTAGCTGTTGTAAATAGGTAAAAAATACTCTGAGATAAAACTGTTGTAAAACCTAAATTTATTCCTTACTACATACAAATAAGTTAAATCACTATAATCAAAATCACAAATTTTATTATTTTTTTTATATAAAAAATGTTTTTGCAGATTACTATATGCAATAGGAGGATTTGATGGAGAAAATAGATTAAATTCAGTTGAATGTTATCATCCTGAAAATGATGAGTGGAATATAGTTTGCCCGATGGAAATCGGACGGTCTGGAGCTGGTGTGGCATGTCTTGGACAGAATATTTATGTTGTTGGTGGATACAACGGTGTACGTCAGTTAGATTCAGTTGAACGTTATGATACGGAAAGAGATTGTTGGGAAACTGTTAGTCCATTGCCAACAGCTAGAAGTGCATTGAGTGTTACTGTTCTTGATGGAAAATTATATGCTATGGGTAAATGATAAAATTTTTTAAAAATAAAATTAATTATTGATAGTTTCTTTAAAAGATTTGCGTTTATGTAAGATAGCTTTAATTTTTATCAGAAAAATATGTTTTAGGCGGATTTGATGGCAATAGATTCCTCAATATTGTCGAGATTTATGATCCAGCAAAAGATCAATGGGAAGAAGGAGTACCCATGACTTCCGGCAGGTCTGGTCATGCTAGTGCAGTTTCCTTCCAGCATTGTCCTCTGCTTTGTGAAAATGGAGAACATAGTGTAAATATTCCAAAAGAACCGTCGTGACAATAGTTTTATTTCTCGCAGGAAGTAAACGTTACTTTCTAGAAATAAATTGAATTATATTTTTCTATCAGTTACGCTAGTTCTTTATGAATAGACAGTAATTTTTATAAATTGTGGAAATATCTTCTAAATATTAAAATATTTCCAGCTTTTATAAAGCTGCAACATCATTTAAACATCATCAAATCATAAAAATATTCACACAAAAATTTAATACTTTTAATGCGATTATAAAAGCAGTGCTTTATATACGACATACTTTAAATAATCTTACATGATGAACTATAAGAAATAGCAAACTCAAATTAAACAGTGTTATTATTATATTAAAAAAAAAAATTAAATATTAAGCAAAAATATAAACTGTATTTTTATATGAAAAATTCAAAACTAGTTGAGAAGTATAAAAAGTTGCATTTTGAAAAGTTTATTTTCTACATGAATTGTAAATTTTATATTTTAGATTTATTTTTTAGCTGTAAATCAAGTAGATAGTCCAAGTAATTATTATTTGTTTAGGATCACATTTTTTTATTAATATCGGGAGAAATAATTGTTATAATCCTGATAGTATATCTTTTTAGTTCTTAAAATTTTAATTATAATCATAATTTATTGAATTGTACTTCTAATCATGCTTAGGAGTTTAAAGAAATTATACTTATTTTTTAGTGCAGGAACCAATCTTCAGTCTTTCCATTGCTTTTAATTGTCTGTATTATTATAACATTCGAAATATTTTGTGAGCTAGATTATTTAATAAATAATTTTTAAGTAATTATATACAATTATGTGCTTATAGTTTATTTTTATATAGATTATTACATAAGACAAATGTACAAAATGATTATTTAAGTGTGAATTAAAAAATATTCATAAACTGATTTTCTATGAAAAATAAAAAATGAATTTTTAAGTGATATTTTATTGTTTTTCTTAACCTATATGGAAAATATTTCAATGGATAAAGACAACTTTATTAAATATGTTATGGGAAAGAAATATATTAAGTGCCCAACATGTCAAGGAACTGGTGTAATATAATTTCGTTAACTTTAATTTGTATTTTCGTATCATTATTTAAATATTTTTAATAACTTGTAGGATTATGTGAAGAAATTACAATATCAGTTACTGATCAAGTAAACCATTCGTCCTTAATTAACGATGAATTTAAAGAAAAGAATATTGATAATAATTTTAAAAAGTCTTCAAGTCTTGAGACTGTTGACGAATCAGATGAAAGGTATATTGATATATAATTTTAATATATCTTATTCATAATGCCAATTAATTTTTGTTACTTTTAATTTTATCTTAAAAATGTAGTTGTAAAGAGGTGAATTTTCAAGATCTATCTTTAATAATGGAAAACTTTCTTGAAGATACAAAAAAGTTAAAGAACCTGTCGGAACCTCTCAAAATAGCTCTTCAAAAATTGAAAGAAGAAAACTGTGATTCCAATCTTTCAGCTTTAGAAAATATTTTATGTCTTTGTAAATATGATCATGGAATAATTGAATCGAGTATGTCAGTCGTGTACCGAAAATTATCTAGGTATTTTAAAATAACTAATTTATGAAAAACAGAAATATTTCGTTATATTTTAATTCTAATTACAACTTGTTTATAGTCTTTTGCAAAATACAAGATTACAAGTAGTGACCTCATCTGCTCATTTAGCGACGAAGTTTTTCGAAACTACAAAATACGCTCATCGGCCTGAATTTGATGAATTAGGATTTACGTTACTGCTAAAAAGCGCCCACATGAATAAAAAGGTCAAGGAACTTTCTAATGAAGCCTTAAATGCGATGATCTTGAACATTCCACCTTGGCATTGCGTTCGCGTGTTAACATCAGTTCGAGGCTCTGGGTCAGTGTTTTAATGAAATTAAAAATACGATATGAAACTTTTTCTCCCGAAATATACGCTTAATGATACGCCGATAATACTCGTTTGGGGAGCAGTTGATAAAAAGTTTCATATCGAATTACGAGTTTCAAGGTGATCATCTTGTGAAGCGATAAGCAAATGCGATATTATTCTTTTTTTGCAGGCATAAGAACCCAGAAGTAAGAGCGACTGTCAGCAGATTACTAGATGGTATAGTGAATGTAATCGGGGTGAAAAATTTATTGTTTTCGTCGAATTTCAAGGAGATCAGGCATAAGATATTAATCACATTAGCTGAATTTTTAATCGATGGGTGTTACGAGACAAGGTTGCGAATAGTATTTTAGTAAGAATATTGTCACAATAATTAATTATATTGTGTTTATACATTTTAGAGTGAACGCCAAGAAGTTGATTAAATTTTTGATGACACACAATGAATTCGAGAATTGTTTTAGTCAAGATATTGATTTAAAATTATTTCGAAAAATTGAAAAGGACTTTATTGCTTTGAAATATGAATAAATTAATTCTCACAATGATATCATTTAAATTGATTTCAATGTATGTTACATATATCTGCTTTGATGAATAATGAAAACTTGTAAAGTACGGATTATTTTTTTTACTTGTTTTTGTTTTACACAGATAATATTTATAGAGGCGAAATTCTAAGTATAACTTCTTTCACGTAAATATTTTTAAAACATTCAATTCAAATAAAATATATTTTTATCTTATTCTAAAAGTGTCATTTAAAAATAATAATAATAGTAAAAAGAACGGAATTTTAATCCGACGAGTAAAAAATTTGATAAAATGCTCAAATATCGAAACGAGACAGGTAATACAAAATAACAAACAAAACATTCTTAATTAATTTTTTAGTTCTCTTGAAGAAAATGTAAAGCAGTTTTAAGCAACATTAATAAACGAAAGAGTTCGGTTATTTAATAGACTGCAGCGTGCAAAAGAGCCAACTATTATATATGCGTCGCATTTCCGTTTAAGACGCAACGCACTCGAATCTTACATCACTGCAAAACTTCATGCGTATAGAGATGAACTTTAAACTAACTAAGAGAAAAAATGTAAAATTGCTATTACATTGTTCGTTTACGTCAATAAGTAGATGAATGCCAACTTTGGTCAGACAAGTTAGGCAGTGATAATAAACACTTTCTTTAGTGCATTTTAACATGACAAATTGAATCTGATGCATGGGAAACAGTTAAATTATTAAAGATTAAAATTTGGATTTTCAGATTAAAATTGGATAGAAGATAATTGAAGAATTTCAATAAAAAAATTGAATAACGTATTTCTTTTTTTTAAATTTCAGTTCACAGAAACTTATTGTATTAAACTTATTAAATTTACTTTTATTTAATTTAATTATCTCCAACCCAACTCAATGATTCATTACATAAACAAAAACAATGTCATCTGCTAAATTAATAGTACCGATCTATCATTGATTGGTCTTATCATTGATAACTCATTAATTAAACAGAGATAACCAATAATCTATTTCGCGCGATATACGATGCAGTAAAATAATTTCTCTAAACTCGCGGCACACGCTCTAAAAAACAGTGGCGTTGTTTACCCCGAAAATAAAGCAGTCACGTTTTCGTCCGCACATCACAAGACACCGCTTTTTCACTAACACAATCTCGTAGGTGCTTAAATTAAGCCTCTGCTGCTTGAATATATCTCGCTTTGCGATTGGGCGCTGGCGTTATAATCGGCGCCACGGCGCAACCTTTCTCAGTGCAGGAGTCAGTGGATATGTCAAAAGTTCACGTGTACTGAGAGCGAAAAGCGCCGAAAAATCAGCGCGCACCGGCCGACATGTTACCGTTACTTTAATATTCCCCACGTGTGAGTGTGAGTGAGCGAACAGTGCACCGGTCGTGGCTTTTAAATTTCACGGACACAGCAGAAAGGGAAGAGGCAGCAGACAGGTGAGTGCGCGTTTTTTTCGCAATGCCGAGGATTTACGCAGAGTGACGTAATATCAGACACGGCATCGTCGCCGAAGGCGAGAATAACTCTTCTTATAAGTTGATAATTGCGCGTATTGGTAAGGTAATAATAGATTTTTTCACGAGAACTTATTCGACTGCTCGGCCCCCTCGAAGCCGCTTCATTTCGCGCCTCCGTTGCGGTTTTCTCCTTTTAAGGTTATGGCTATTCCACTAATATATTCTGTCTGGAAATTTGCAGTTTAAAAAGCTTTTGTTTTTTTCCTGGACTTTTGTAATTTTTTGCTTTCGAGGAATTTAAGATTGTTTTGCTACTTAACTTAAATTACGGAAATAATTCATGTTTCAGTGAAGAAGACTTATACAGCTGGAAAAATGAGTTCCTTAATACGCAGAAGGTTTTATTCTTTTATGACTGCTCTTGCTCGACATCAGAAGAATGTTACTGCTAAGCGCATGCAGCAAACTCATGCTGTTTTAAATTCTGCAACAGAAACCCCTCAGGTAAATGCATTAATTAATTGCTTTATTAAACAAGCTGTAAAACTAAATTATAATTAATATAGTTGAAAATGCAGTCATTGCTTAGTATATTTAAAAAAAATATAAATTTTGTCAACCACATTGAAAAGGATTCTAAATTCTTATAGTAGTAATTTGTATAATAGTATTCATGGGCTGTAAGATATTGTGACTAATACAATTTCTATTTTTAGAATTGGATAAAGTGCACAAAGGACCCTTTAACTCATTATATGTAAAAGTGATTTCAGTTAATTTGGCTAAAATTTTGTACAGAGGCAACCTCTGTTATTCTAAATAAAAGTTCCCATTGCATCAAGTCCAAAATATGTATTGTTTTTGAGAAACACAGCTCCATATGATGTATATTTCAGACTTGATGCAATGGGTGCTTTTGTCCAGAATGACGAAAGCTATCTCTGTGCAAAATTTGAGCCAATTTAACTGAAACCACTTTTATGTATAAAGAGTTACGGGGTCCTTTATTTATGAATATGGAAAAATAAGTTATATACATATATAAATTAATTTATGATATGATGTTATTAATACAGTTTTAAATGGAGTTTTTAATACCTTTTTCTACTCTCTGTATTCTAGTATTCTAGTGATGTGGTACCTGTTTTCAAATATGCCGCACAATATGGAGATCGCACAGCATTACGGGATATGCATGGAGACTACACTTACAGAGGCTTATTTTTAAGTGCTAGACAATTTGCAAATCAAATAAATGAATTGGTAGGAGAAGGATCACAAGAAAGAATTGCATTTTTATTGCCTAATGATGCAAGCTATGTTATTACACAATGGGCATGTTGGATCAGTGGTCAAATAGGTAAAAAAAATCAGCATAAAATTTTATTAAATAATTTTAAAAGATAATGTTATAATAATTAATAATATTTACATACAAAATAATTGTCTAAAAGATTGATTAATATTTGTGTTTTTAATTAATTCATTTGATATTTAAAAAGTAAATTTTTAATCTAATTTAAAAAAAATTTTTTTTAATTATTTAAAGTGTTAAATTTTTATCAAAAATGTAATAAGAAATTATTATTCAAAGTTAGAATTGAGAATTACGAAATTCAAAGTTTAATCTATATTTAGTATATCTGTACAACACTCTTATATTTGAGATGATTGCCAGAGTTGAACATAATACAAATATACACATCTTTATCTTTATCACCATTGTAGCTGTACCTCTGAACGATCAGCACCCAGGCCCTGTGCTCGATTATTACATCACAGATTCAGATTCAAAAATTTTGATAACAACACAGGAACATTTGCCAATCATAGAACCTATTTTAGCTAAGAGCAAAAGGCACTTAATAGTTTTTGATAATGCACTGCGAATTTTGGCAATGAAACCAGATGATAAGGAAGCTAATAACAAGGGTAATATTGCACGCGATTTTGGAAATGCTCTGGACGCGGGTGTCCCGGGAGACTTCTACAATAAGAGTGATGCTATGTTTGTTTATACTTCAGGCACAACTAGCAAACCAAAAGGTAATTTAAATCCACCATTTTTTTATGTAACTTATTACTTGTTTTACAACTTTGTAAGTTCTTCTGATAATTATTTAATAAATATGAGCACGATTTATGAGCCTTATGGAATTATATATAGAAAAAAAGGTTGCTCACATAATTTACTTGATTAGATAAATGGTTGAATAGAGATATCTTAATTAAGATATCTCTATGAATTCAAATTTGCTAAGTATTATATACACATATTATATCTTGAGGTTTCAAAAAGCTGATCTTCATTGTGCTGTTTACATGCACCTAATTTTCAGAGGAAGCTGGAGGTGAGCTGCATATGTTTGGCAATTGTTAAAACGATTTGAAATGTGAAAATAATAAAAAAATACCGAAAAGATAATAAGATAAAGTTGAAAATAATGAAAATTAACAAGACTTTATTTTTTACGAAAAATCATTTTATTAATGTTGTGTTTAATATAATTGTTATTAGTTGCATACTTTTTCATAACGATTGGGATTTTGTTTTACTTACAATATGTAAAATATAATTGAAACCAATATTTTTATTGTTGTATCCTAATCAAATGTTTCTACTGTAAATCTTGAAGTGTTTAAATATTTAGATTAGTTAGATAGTTCAAATTTTTTATTTTATTTATTTTTATATGTATATTTGATGGGTTAAAACCTTTGACATAACAATATTAAGTAATGGGATAAAAATTATTATGATTTCATTTTGTATTTATTTTTTATTCTTAGTTGAAAAAAGCTATTTATTCAAAAATGAACTAAGACTAATTAGATTTCTTTGCACAGGGGTTGTTTTAAGCCACAAGAATATCCAAGCGCAAGTAAACTCTTTGATCACGGCATGGAAGCATACAGACAAAGATATCTTTCTTCACACTCTTCCTCTTCACCACGTTCACGGCATCATTAACGTACTGCTATGTCCGCTATACGTTGGAGGTCGATGTGTAATGCTGCCGAAATTCTCAACTTCCAGTGTGTGGGGTCAAATTACAGCTGTAAATCTTCAAAATACCGAGAGAATCAATGTTTTTGCGGCTGTGCCAACGATCTACATGAAATTAATACAGGAATACGATCAACTATTTTCGAAAAACGAAAAAATAAAGGGCTACATACATAATGTTTGTGTTAATAAAATAAGGTACGTAACTTTGAACGTTTCAGATTATTTTAACTTAGGTTCAAGTTAAGAAATAATAAAAAATCAATAATTTTACGTATTTTTGAAGTGATTAATGAATGTATGAGTTGGTTTTTTTAGATTAATGATTAGTGGTTCAGCGCCTCTTCCCAAACCGATTTTTGATAGATGGGAAGAAATTACGGGACACAAGTTACTCGAACGATACGGAATGACGGAGGCTGGCATGATTTTATCAAATCCACTTGAAGGAGAACGCATTCCAGGTAAACTTACATATATATTTTATAAATAGCCTTTTGTTTAATTTAAAATATATTATAAATAACATAATATAAATATGTTAGGCACTGTGGGAACGCCGTTGCCAGGTATTGAAGTTCGCTTGACAGCCCTTAAAAATTCTGCAAATCAGTCTACGGATGCTGAAATCCTTGCAATTGGTGACTCTAAAACAACTGAAGTAGTTACTAGGACGAGAGGTCCATTAACTGGAGACTTACAAGTTAGAGGTGAAGGTGTTTTTAAGCAATACTGGAATAGACCAGAGGTAACAAAACAATCTTTCACTAACGATGGATGGTTTAAAACAGGTAAATAAATGAAAATTTAACCAAAACAATTTATAGCAAAATAATAAATATTTTTGAGGGTAATGTATTTAATATATGTTAAAAAAATTTTAGGCGATACAGTACAGTATGATAATGGCATTTACAGAATGTTAGGTCGTAGTTCAGTAGATATTATTAAAAGTGGAGGTTACAAAATTAGTGCAGTCGAAGTAGAAACCGTTATTCTTGGTCACCCAGATGTTCTTGATTGTACAGTTGTAGGAGTAGACGACCTAACCTGGGGTCAAAAAGTAAGTGATCTTTATAAACAAAATCATTTAAATAATTAAAAATTATTTTTAAAATAATTTGATAATAATTTAATGTAAATGATTCTTCTTGATTTATAATAAAATTTTGAATTTGTAGGTAGCAGCAGTTGTAGTTTTATCAGAAGGCTCAGAACTTGTTTTATCTCAGCTTCGTGAATTTTCAAAAAAGACACTTCCAGCATATTGTGTACCTACGATACTTAAAGTAGTGAACAAGATTCCAAAGAATAGTATGGGCAAAGTCAATAAGCCTGATATTATTCGCATACTCTTCCCCAAAAAGGAAGTGTAGATTTTTAAAAATTGAAAAACTTGAAAATGAATGAGTGTATGTTCTAGGATCTTGTGACTGAGTTTTTGTTCGTCATTGTAAGATATTTACATTTAATTAGCTGCTTGCAGTTTTCTTTTCGTTTTAAGAAAGACTATTCTTAGTAAGAATTATGTAACTATCCACGATCTAAGAAGGCAAAATTGAAAACCAATATTTGTGTATTATTTTAAAAAAGTTTTTAGGTTATTTCGTAAGTTTGCTTATGCCTGAAAAATAATATAAGATCGGAGAAAGAATATTAAACGTTTGTAAGTCCAAATGTGAAGATTGAACATGAAAGTTTCTATTATTGCTTTATACTTCTAATTAAACATAATCAAAATAGTGTCTTACCCTAATGCCTTTTTGGAAATTTAACAGTTATTGAAATTAGGTCTCGTCGAAAAATAGAAGATTACGTTGTTCATGGATAATTGTAAAGAAAATTTTTGTACAAAGCGTGATATTTTTCTGTTTAGACTATACTTTGAATTATATTTTAATTAAACTATACAATGTTATTGAATAGTCATTGACATAATATTTTGAAAATTATTGCTGGCAATACTAACATGTGTGAAATGAAATTTAGTTAATTAATTCTGTGAAGCATGATAATCCGAATATAATTGACAGTTAAAATTAATTTTATTTGATCTGAATTTTGTAAGATTAAAAGTATTTTTTTATGATTTATTTTCATATTATTTTAATATCTAAAAAAACTAGAAAATATTTTCTTATTATAACATTGAATGTATTATTTATAATAAAATTGAATTGTCATGTTTGTTCAAGCGCACTTAAATCAATAACCATCGAATGAAATAAAAAGCATTTTTTAGAATAATCCAATACACTGTACAAACAAAAGAATGTATGAAAATTAAAAATGATAGCGAGCTAGAGATCTCTCTAAGCACAAATATACAATGTACGCAAGTTCGTACGCATATAAATAACACATATAAAAACAGTTTGTTAGTCATCCATTTAATAAGTCACTATTTAAGCTTTATTAATGAATAAATAAGATGTTAATATAAATAAATAATTGCTTAATTAATTGAAAAGCCTATGTTTCATTTTGCATTGATTAGTTTTGATTGATTTTTTATAGATACTCAAACGTTTTTAAGGTTTTTCTATTTTGCAGGATTTTAAAAAGCACACTTCTGCAGATTATCGTGCACCTAAAAATACTATCACTTAAAATTCAAAATGAATCTGATTTTAAATTTGCGATTTCCTTAAGCTGCTTTAGAATAATTATTTAATTGCTTTTTTGAAGATGGCATAATTTTTAAATCAAATGATTACTATAAAGTTTGACTGTAAAGAAATAGTACACACTGAGAGAAATGTTTTTTTATATCAATGTGTATGCAAACTTGCATTATCCTAAAAATGACTATACTACTATATACTAAAATTTAATAGAACTATCAATTTTTACTAAAATTATATTAAATTTTAGTATATAGTGTAGTAATTTTTAGAATAATGCAAGTTTGCATACACATTGGTATAAAGTATAATAATTTTTAGTAGAACATTTCTCTCAGCGCATAAATTAAAAATTCTAAATTAAATTTAGTTTTATCTATTAATCATGTTGTATATTTTATTAGCATTCTTTATCGACCAATGTCTTTTTAAATGTTATTCTACTATAAGGCGTGAGTCATATGGGTACCTCATTCACTTTCTCTAAGTTATTTAAAAAGCTTTGCAAGTTATAACTTGACACTAAATAAAATTTTGACTTTTACAAGAAAAACTTTTTAAACTAGATCTGTATCTTTTTATCCATCACCATGTTTTTCGAATACGATCCAAAATTCCGAAGAGCCGCATTCTTTTACAATGAATCTGTTAACAAGCTGTTCAATCTTTTTGATTGTTTTCTAAAATGGGTTTTATTAATAATATTTGTAATTTTCTTTTTGTAGTAAGATAAGAATTTTCTATTAATATAACATATTCCGAAATAAATTATTTAGAGACGCAAATATGTTTATGCTTCAATATTAAACAGTATGGAGCTGAAGTATGAAATTATTACATACCAATTTTTATTGAAAATTATAATTTAATTGATTAATAAGTTTCAGTAAGATCTTACAAAGAAATAGTTTTCAATAAATATCTTGCAAAATTAAAAATAAATCGCGATGTCTAATGCGAAATGCAATTGCTTCCGCCTCTTAGCTTTCCACGTAAAAAATCGTCGAGATAAAAGCGAGAGAAACATAATTTTGGAATGCAGGGCGAAGCAGTTGAAAAAAAAAATCATGGGCGAGCAGATAAAATCGGCCAGCGGCTTTACAAATTGTCGGAGACACGGAATTCCAAAACACTTTTCTTTTCCCGGACGTTCTCCATAAAACTTGCCGGAGTGTCACCGTCCGAGTGGCTCATCAACGAGATTCCATCCTCGCATTTTTCCCCATCGACCAAATTATCCCATTCACGTACAATCATCTTCGCATTTTTGCCGAAGCACGCGATCTCCTGTAAGCAGAAGAAGAAGAAGAAGAAGAAGAAGCCGACGACGGGAGAAGAAGAGAAGAGACGAGAGAGAAGACCCCCCTTGCTAGGTCCCAAAGAAACATCCAACATCCCGCCCACCATTCTCTCTCTCTTCCCAGCGTTCTCCGGCTAGTATGCAGGTAATGGCTTTATTCCGACAGATAAACTCGGAGGGGCATCATCTTCGGTTCCTTCAGCTCCCTCTTTGGCTTCTGGTGCGGTTGCCGCCTCTATCTGCCATCTGAGATCTCGCGCTCTGTTATCTGGGGACCCTTCTCGCACCGGCGAGCTTAATGACAATTTCAGGTAGTAAAAAATCCGACGAGCTCCTCGCATGTCGATTTAAACGGGGAGGAGAGCTTTTCCCATCGCGCCCGATTATCTCGGGAGATTTTAACGGCGGAGCAGGTCTCTCGTCGTTCTCTCTCTGTGTCTCGGGCCTCTGTTGTGTATACAAGTGTGCGCGAGACTGCTGACTCTCCCTGGAATTTCGAAACGTGTCGTCGAGAGCCGCTTCTTTTTTATCTCGGGGACTCTGGGAGGACACAAGGAGGTGCCGATTTTTCTGGTGGAGGGCTTCCTGTGAGGTCACGCGCCCCGGGATCAAAAGGCGATAGGGGAGAGAGCTCTCTGGACCAATTTTCTGGCTTCCTTTCAAAGGCCGCTCTCGTTTCTTTGAGAATTCTCTTCCGACCGAGAGTTTCTCTCTTAAATTTCTCGTCTTGATAGTACCGACTAAAATTATTATCGCAACAAAGAGACGAAGCGTTTTAAAAGAAGTTTCACCGATGAATCTCGGAGCCGCGATTGATCAAGTCGTGTATACTCGAGAGCCCATTAGACTCGAGAGCAAAGCCAGCTTCGAGCAGTGTAGCAACGATCAGCAACAAGGCGGCGGCACGCATTCTATCGCTCGTCGCTTATACTCGTTGATCTTGACAAGGATCGATCAAGGTGTGGCTTATAAGGTGCTCTCTCGCACGCGCGCACGCACACGCTCGCGCGCGCCGCGGAGTTACGCAAAAGCCTGTCCTCTACTCGACGCCCACTCGCGCCTGTACGGGACGTACGTATGTATGCATGTACGTGCTCCTAGGCGAGCGCGCGCGGCGAACAAGGAGAGAACGCGATCTTTCTCACGCGGCGCGCGAGAGCGACCCGCTAAATATCCGCCGATATACAAATTATAAATCCCAGCCGTTATAAACGATCGCCCGATAAACAGATTCAGCCGATTATTTATAGGCGCGGACGCGATTTATGTGTGTACGGTGCGCGCGGCAGGTGTGCAATAAACCTGCCACCGCGTGTGCACGCGCGCATTGTTTTCTATCAGCGCGGCGTGCTGGCTGTGTCGGTTCTTCGCTGCGGTTTTGAGACCGTGTCGTTTCTACACCGAATTGTTCTACACGCGCGATCTACACGCACTTTTTTGAACAAAAAAATATA
>JAWWEO010016368.1:1262-24353 GCA_035582975.1 Ormyrus labotus
CCCCCCCCCCCCCCCCCCCCCCCCCCCCCCCCCCCCCCCCCCCCCCCCCGCCCCCCCCCCCCCCCACTCACGAAGTCACTTCGGATGAATTCGATGAGAACGAGTGCACTTTGCTCAACGAGCGAAATCGAATAATCCGGCGCGCACAACGTATCGGCGTCCATTAGGTTTGAAAAAGCCGCGGAAAGGAGCGACCGGAGAGGCACTTCGCTCCGCCGTAATAGGCTCTATATAGAGTTAGCGCGGCGCCGCGCCACGAAAAGCCGCTCCGATCGCGCTAAATGCATTTAGAGCTTGGACGAGCAAATCTCATTTGATCTCTGCGGACATTTTTTTTTTTTTTTTCGTCGCTCGGCGGAGGAATGTCTTTGCGGCGTCAGGCTGCGGGTTCCCGCTTTTCTTTTTTGCTCTCTTAGGTGTCCCTTTGCGCCGTTAGCATCAGGCACATCGCTTGGTTCTTTATTGAAGTCGGGGACACGGTCCTATGGATTTGGCGTATGGAAGGTTCGCTTCCATTTTCCGCCAAAGTGACGGATGATTGATCGCGAGATTTCAAATGCGAACGGTTGCAATTTCGAAAATATTGAATTTTTAATTGCTTGGATAATCCTAATAAAACACCTTGCATTGAAGATTGAAGAAATACGATACGTGCATGAATCTGCAGTTTATTTTTCTATTCGCTTATTTTTAACGCACCTTAATAAACGTTGACTATCCGTTTTAAGAAAGTACTCGACTCCCTCGTTTCAAAGAGATCAAAAGATAAAGTATACGAAGTAATCAAATTTAATAGCACAGAAAGTTTGTATCAATAGAGCCTTGCGTATGTGGAGATTAATCGAGCTTTTATTACAGCCGTACAACCAATAGTGTGTTACGTGGGTAATCATTTCGCTTTTTTTTTTACTTTTTCATTTTTCCTTTAGATAAAAGGATAATTTTTTTGTACGTTCTAATTGTCCTGCTCTTTGAAAGTGGATTGCAAGTTACCTAGCAGCATGATGTCCTACTTCCATGTCGTTCAATTCCAAGGAAGAAATTGTATCGTGTAGACATTATATGCTCGAACGCAATAACTACATTTTTCGTTACACCGAATCTTTATGTATCCGCATATTAATATTAATAAAACAAGGCGGACGTTCGGCGCAGCTTTGATTTAGCAACGACCTGAAAACCCTCTTAACCCTGTCAGGCGTCGTCGGCGCTTTTTCGAACCGAACCCCCCCTTGCAAGTCGGCGCGTCCATTTGCTTGATTAGAAGCCCAGTTTTACATCTCATTAGGATATTGGGAAAGCGCGCATCGGTGTTTCTAGTTTCTAGAGCGCGGCTAACACCTCCGTCGTATGGACGTGACGCGCGTTGAAGGCGCGAAAGGCAAGTACGTACTTGTGCGCGCGCAGTCTTGTAAATGCCTCGGTGCTTTATGAGTCGGAATTTTGTCGGGCCTTGTGGGAAAAAGAGCGCGGCGAGAGTCTCCGAGCTCCCTTCCTTAGATAGGTAGGCAGATATTGGTTTTGTTGCATAATATATACAAAACAAAGGTACAGGTAAGGTATGATTAAAATGTCGCTCGAACGTACATTGTTAACATAATAAGATGCATAAAAAGTACTTAAGTCTAATATCAGAATAAGTATCACAGCATCGTCAAAAGGTGCAATAGTAAAAAGCTATACATTTGATACTGACATGCGGTCAGTTAAATTGTAACATGCTGAACGATGATCCGCATAAATACGTTAGATAATACATCGAAGTCAAAAGAATATATATTCGGAGTATAATCGTCAAAGCACTAAATGACTAATATTTTAGTCGAGGGCGTTGCCACAGTGAAGATTTGAATTTACCTAAGTTAGGCATATGTCACGAAGATCTTCTGGTAGTAAATTCCAGATCTTGCGCCCTTCCTTCGCTTTAATAGAGTGTGCTTGTCTCTCGCCGAATCGCCGTCTTTAAAAAGCTTCTCGAACTTTTGAGCGAAAAGAATAGTGGCTCGAACTCCATGGTAAAATTAAATTTGGCGCGAAGAAAAGTTTTGCAAAATAATTTCACCGCCTAATCTCTAATTCACTCGATGCAAATCAAGGAATTTGTTCGATTAACCTTACTTAAGCCTCGTGACGAGATAAAAAAAAAAGCGAAGAATAAAAAGCAGCCTCATTTCGGCGGTCTCGCGAAAAAGCCACATGTCGCCGTGTAAACACGTCGTCTTCAGCCGCATAAGAAAGCGTCGGCTCGGCAGAAAATTGGGCCAGCGTCGGAGCGCGGGTGGCTTTTGTGTCCCTCTCTTTTTTTTTTTTGTCCCCCTCCGTCTTCCCTTCCGTCCAGGAGGCCTATCTGTGCCCCTTTTTCTCGCGAGTCGGGACGCACAAAGCTGAGCGCTCGAGTGGCAGCCGAGCGTAACCGCTTGTCTCGGCCGGGAATCGAGGTTTCCTCCTCCTCCTCCTCCTCCTCTCGTGTGCAGCGAATGTGCAAGTACAAAGGGACGGTCGGTGCACCGCTCTCGTGTATAATTGCGCGTAATACCGGCGCAATTCTTTTGCGCGCCTTCTCTCTCTATTTTTTTATCGTTGGCTTTTTTTTCTCCCGGGTTTCGGGCCGCGCAGGTATTTTGGCGAACGAACAGCAGCGACTGATTGAAGATTTCTCGGGGGATAAGAGGAATTGTTTCGAACGCCTTTTTCTTAGCTTTCAAGTGTTACTGCGCGGAAAAACTTGTGGCGTTAATGATTGGTTTAGAGAAAATTTCTACTGGTCGAAAGACAAACTCGATTTATTAAGAATTTTTTTTATTTCAATGTGAAGCATTATTAATTAATGAGCTGCTTTTAATTTGTACATAACAAGTTCAAGTATTTAAATGAAATTTAAGTTAATGCTTGCTGGAAAATGGAGGATTAAATCCTGTAATATCATCCGGGTAGGCGTTACTTAACTAGGTGAATTTCTGGTTCAAATATTTGCTGAAGCTTTCGCAGGATTAACGAGCGCGATTTTAACAGAATCCGCAATGCTGTAATGACGGTGTAACTGGAAACTAAACCTCGTAACAAACTTTGACTTAATTAAAGGCTGTTTAAAGGACAAGCTCGCGCAAAAAGAGTCAAAGCTCATCTCCCGATCAAAGGGCAGCTGGTTGAGCTCGAATTTTCCGCTTAATCGAGGAGCGAAATCCAAAATGAAAAGCCTCGGAGCGACCTGTAAAGGGCGCCTGGGTGCCTCGAAAAGCGTTCGCCGATCGTTATCGCGCGACCTCTCGCGTTACGAAATCGGCGCGTATCTACGCAGAGCGCTCGCTGATGTCCAGGATTGTTGGACAAAATGCTCGATGACACCGTGTAGCCAATTTCAGAGTAAAATAACGTAGGAAGTATATATATATATATTTAATTATGTACCTACGCCCTGAAATTGACTACACGTTGTCATTCGAGAATTTTGTTTAACAACCCTGCTGATGTCCGAACTCTACGGCTAAAGCTCGCCCTTTTTTTCGTTGGTGTAGGTAATAATTATGAGAATACTTTTTTGTAAAAATTCAGATTTCGTTTTTTATTTTGTTTTTTAAAATTACTATTTTTTCGGTACTCGGGGGACATACTCGTATTTTAGGATTTTTAATGTGTTTTGTATATTTTACGATAATTTAGTTATTGTAAAATTTACTGAAATTATCGTAAAAAATATACGAAATATATTGCAAAAACTAGTAAAATTGCGATAAAAATTATTAAAACATTGGTCTGTCCTCCGAGTACCATTAAATAGTAATTTTTACGAAAAATTTTTCTGACTGCAGGAATTTCGCAGGTGGAAATGAAAGCAGCTTTTTTGTCCTACATAAACAATATTTTTGATTTAAAGAAAGTGGAACGGGACTGCGGAACGTAGTACAAAAGCTCGTAATTAATTATACATATCTACTATTATAAAGCGGTCAAATTTTGTAAAAATCATGTTCGCAACAGCGTAAATCCAATGCTTAGTAGCCACTAAACTACGTTCTGCTTACAGTAATGTACCCGCAACATTTCCACAAAAACTGAACGCGCGCTAGATCGAAACTCGAAACCCTAAATAACCTATCTCCTTTTATTCGATCCGCTTCCTTATCCGCGCCGAGATTACTTGTTGTGCGTCATCGTGCAAGCGGCACCCCCGTATACGAAGCCGCAAATCAGCGATTTAGTCGCGATTCAGACAAGTCCGAACTTTCACGGGGCGCGCGCAACGAGACCAGCTTGTGCACAATAATGATCGCGAGCGCGCAAGGATTTTATTTCGTCTGCGGCTTTGTTTCGTTCTCGCGCGAGAAATGCGTTACTCACCGGGTTCTTGCACATGTAACGGCAGCTCCCTTTCTCTCTCTCTCGCTCTCTCGGCATCTTGATAGATTTTATCCCTCCGCTCCAATATCTGTGTGTGTGTGTGTGTATGTGTGTGTCTTGGCTCTTTGACCCGGCGGATTTTTCGAGGCGATACGATAAATCTGCTTTATTGAAAGTTCAGCCGGCGCTCGTAAATCATTGCCCGCGAAATTAACCGCTCTTGTCTTTACGACTGAGTGTGTGCATGGAAAATCGGCTGATGCCAGCGCTAAAACGCCTTTTTTCCCCGGTAATTGCCGCGTTTGAATTATCGCGATCGGCTGTATTTATATACGCGCCGAATTCAGCGGCTTTGTTATCCTTTTTTTTTTCGAATTTAGAAGATGGATTCGCTATTTGATTGCTCGGGAATATGATATACCGGCGCTGCATCGACTTACTCCAGATACGCTGATTATGTACAGGCAGTCAGGGAGTTCCTCGTGAAATGCAGCATAATTTCATTTATCGGTTTTTTATTCTTGCAGAGCAGGACGATTAGCGAGAAAATTGATTGCCGCGATCAAGTGATAAAATCTATTTTTAACCATTCAATTTCGAAGAGTATGCAATTTTTCGCGCATGAAAACATTATCGAACAATCGTAAATCTTTAAAAAAGAAATATAAGCAAAGCAATTTATTATTTTATCCTTCAGCTGTGGATGTCACCCGCAATAAGAAGTGACAACGGAAAAGCTCATCCGCACAATTCAATTCCGCGAAAAAAGTCGCCAAAGATTTAAAATTCAGCGATCGTGCTCCCTCGATATATAACCGATCGGCTGCTCGGGAATCGCTCGGCCATAAACCTAAATAAGGTTTAACTACCTTATATCCTCGAAATGAACTCGTAATTCCGAACAATGCCCCTTGAGCCTCGCGTTAAATTCGGTGCCGCGCCGCGACACGCCTAATCATACGTCATTATCGTTGCCATAAATCGCGCGAATGATAGGCGTAAATCACTGATAAGCATCGGTGTGCCCGAGCGCCGCGGCAGCAGCGGCACCGATACACATCGGTAGGCGAGAGACCGATCCGCGTTTAATGCGAGTATTGTTTATTAAACCCGAGGCTCTCGCGGGCCCGCGAATGTGTGTGTTTGCTTTGCCTCTCGGCTAATGTCGTCGCCGAGCGAACAACTGTAGCCGAGGATATATCGCCGCTTGTTTCTGCAGCGCGCGGCTGAGGCCAGAGTTCTCCGGGGGTTGCGCTCTCTCGCTTTCGTGATCCTTCTCTCGAGACGTTCGCGTGCCGATTTTTATAATGCACGGCGCAATTGAGCTGTAAATCATTGCCGGGGTGTTGCAGCTCTCTTCTTTCGCTGACGTATCTGTCTTTCTTTCGAATTTTTTTTCTTTTTTCTTTTTTCGTAGAAAATTTGGTAAAAGATCCTTCTGAACCTTTTAATATAATCTGTTCGTTAAAGATCGGTGGCTGACAAAGTAAGAAGACAGTTTTTACTAATGATGCTGATATATAATAAAATTGAATATCTTTATTAAAATATTAGAAAAGCTTTATGTTTATAAAGGTTATAATTATTTTAATTTTGAAAGAAATCAAAAAAGTACTACATTAATAAAAGGAGGCATCGCCAAAGAGAGTTTAAAATCAATATCCAACAGTTCCCAAGTGGTTACACATATTTCGCTCTGCAACTATATCATATAGGTTTCGATGCGTCATAATCTTCGCGAAAAACGTGACTAAAATGCGGCGCGACAAACAAGCCTCCGCAAGGGGCAAGGCGATGCCGTGAAAATTTTCATATTTAAATTAAGAATCTGCATTGTTATACCGAGGCAGCTTCATGGAATATAATTACGCGTTCGACATCACAGGCCTGCCCGTCTTTGCTTCTGGCATCGCTCGCCGAACGATTGCAAATTCGTCGACTTGAAAACTTGTTGCGCAATTAATTTATCGTTTAACTACGCGACGATGCCGTAATTTTCGGCGAATTTCACCTTCCAATTTACGCTCAACGGGGACAAAATCAAGCAGTTTCTTCATCAAACTAGTACCGACCTATGGTCAGCCGAAATTTATAAAAAGTCGATCGTTTCCCACGCTATCTCGCAATAACGAATCAAGAGAGCAGCGAATTCGGCGCATTTTTTCCCAAAATTAAGGCCCCCCTATCACCATTTCGACGAGGCCATTTTGTCTAAAATTCGTTTGGCCGGGAGACTCGACTCCGAAGCCTCGTTGCGTCAGCAAATTAAATAATCAAAAAAGTTTCGCAATCGTAGCGGGCGCACTTTCAGCAAGTACCTTAAATAATGTGCATATTACGTGTAATACATATATCGGCGCGGTTCCAGTCGAGCGCTTCGAATCTCATCGCTCCCTTCAATTTCTCGCTTTCACCTTTTGTGGCAGCGGACCTCCGGCCGCGTGAAAAAGGGGGAGCTGCCGGAGTTGTTGCGGCGCTACGAAAAAAAAACTCCTTCATTTCGATCGGCGCGGCCTTTGTTTTATTTTCTTTTCTTCCCCCCCAAAAAGCCGCCTCGCCGACGCCCCGCTCCCTTTTGCAGCTCGCTTTTCGCGAACGACACGACGAGCCGGCCTTTATTCGGCTTGTCCGCTGTTTTTTCCCGCTAGGCGGATGTGCTTTTAAAGTCAGTGCTGGCCAAGCGAATATGTACTTCCCGATCCACGTTTATCGTTTAATTCCCTTAGAGTAAACGAGAAGAGAAATTTTCGATAAATCTAAGCGCCTCATTCATTGCGTAATCGGAAAGACGAGCTTTCACGCTCGCCTATAAAATAGGTTAATCGTCAAAACAACGGCCCTTTTCAGCCATTCAGTTCGGACAAACGGGTTTATCTTCCGAGCTCGCGAGCAGCCAACTCGGCGTAATATCAGCGGCGCGCAGCGCGGCTTTATACCCCCTCCCACTGCAGTCCGTACACTCGAGAGCTAGTCGCGCCTGGCATACGTGTGAAAAGAAAGAGAGCGCGGGGGAGGGGAATCAGCGACTGCCCAGCTTTTAAGGCTACCGGTTATTCAGCGGCGACAAGACCTATTTATATCGGCCTAGATTCCGCGTTTATATACACCGAGCGCGCATTAGCCCGCGCTCGCGCTCGCGGAAAAAAAGAAATCTCCGCGCGCGCTTGGTATCGGCTGTTGAGCTTGAGGATGACGGTTGGCTTTCGGGGAGTTTAAGCGCCGGAGAACGAGGAAGCGAGGAGGTTCGTTCTTGCACTTCGCTGGCTGTGCGTGGCAGTATGTTTTTGTTTCTTTTTCGCGGGGTAAATTTGGTAAAGATGCGGACATTCAATTTTGTTAGTCGGTGATCGAATTTTTTAGTATAAATGTTTATTTAGTTGGGTTATCGAAGCGCACGTTTCAGAGGCCCGTTTCACTTGCACCGTCTCTCCGATAGAGCATTTTTTGAACCGCGCATGCATAAACGGAGCGACCAAAACAGGTTTTTGCTATCGATGAAAAATTCTCGCGCGCATAACTCATCGGTCCACAAACGCGCGGTCGCGCGTGGAAACTGCAATTAATCGAAAAAACCCGCACAGCGCATCGTCGAGGCAGCTCCGCAAAAGCAAACATTTCCCAGCGACTCCGCAGCTGGACCGACCGAATCGCTCGAGCAGAAGCCCGAAGCGAGAGAGCAAAAAGCTGCTGAAAAAGTGTATATATTCCGTCAGAGCGTCGCGCGCGTCTGTGTACGTAAGCGCGTCATGTACGCGCATAAGCAAAGAAATAATCGCCGGCGCCTCATCCCCGCGACATTCTCACGATCCAATTTGCGGCTCTAATTTATGGAGGCGATTATACATTTTTGCGAAACCGCGCGCTCCCCTTCTGTGCCGACGACGAGGCACGATCGAACGTTATTGCGTTCGACTCGCCCGCGAACGGGGAAGCTATTTTTGCCTCCGGGTTTTCGGGACTTTTATATAGATTCGCGGGACATTTTCAGGACTAATAGTCGGGACGAACGGCGGACTTGCTGGAGTAAGACTGAGGATTATTCGGACTCTGTTGGAGGAGCTTTTTTAAAGATTGAGGAGTGCGTGGGAATGAGAAATTTTTTTCGGTGAAAATACATATGAATCGAGTTATACTCACTTTATTAAATTATCTAAGTAATTATTATCACACGGTTATTATGCAGCCGTGTTTACGTAAATGCGTAAAATGTCGCATAAAATGGATGAGATACTGTTATGGTAATAATCGAAGTAAAGCAACGTGTGAATTAAATGAAAGTAAGTTCGGTACAAATTAGTTGGTGTGTAATTGAAGAGTGAATTGGCGGCAGGCAATTTCACAGGTTTTTTAAAGATTTTATTTGTTATTACACTTCGAAGAAATGGCTGAAATAAATATATTATATATCTTGGTAATCGAGTTTATGAAAATAAATTTTGTATTTTACTTCTCATCGCGAATACTTTGTAATAATAGTTAATCTTGAAATGGATAGTAGATATATAATATATAATTATTAAATGAACTAATCTAATTTCCATTTAGGAAATTAGCTATAAATTTAATTAGCTCTTAATAAATTATGCCGAACAAATTAATGACGCAAATAATAGAGCAAACTGTATTTTAAATATATATTATGAAAGTGTATATCATATATATTATAGATTATAGACATCATATATTAGAGGCAATTCGGTGTAGGAAATATATATACGCTCTCCTATTCTTTAGTTAATTTGATTCTTCAAAATGTCATTCAATGCTAAAGTGATTTACAAAATCAAATCAATCCCTTCTCCGTGACGCTGCAACGGAAGTTGTTGCGCATGAAGTTCGAGTTGATGCGCTTTCGATCGTATTATCCCTGACACACATACGACAGGCGTTTTTTGTCAAAACTTTTTGCAATTTAAACGCTAACTGCGTCGGTAAATAAAAGACTAAATAATCCTTTATATTGATTCCACAACATTTATTTTTGTAAATCTGTTAAAAATTTAAAAAGAGGCTGAATTCACGTATTTAATACGAATTTTTGAATGGTTAAAAAAGTTGATCTTTAGAGTTTGCATTCTCAGCGGGAAGTTGTGGGGTGCAATGGAAATATTTATAGCTTCCATTATGACTCTGGTTCTGCAGCTGCTTTATAATACATTATATTTATTCCTGCCCGACAAAAAGTATAAAAAATATAAAAATTTCAAAGAACAATGAAAAACTAAGCGATTTTATTTTATAAAACATTTCTCTACAGTCGATCGTCTTTATTTTTATATTAATATCTTAAGCGTTCTGATGTGCATCGTTTTCTGTTGTTCATCCTTCGTTATCACCTGGAAAAAGCCCAAAAAATTCGCGCGAACTCGAATCGTTAAAAAGATTGGAACGCACAGCGGCGCTTCTACAAATCCTCTCCTCGGTCGGCGGGCGTCGCTTACTTTCTATCGCCGATGCGTTTTAATTGCGGCGCGCGCATTCAAGGTCGCGGCAAAACAGTTTCGCCGGATGCTTGAATTCGTCATAGGCCGAGCCTCCGGCCTTTTTTTTCGCCCGTCTCTCGCCTCCAATCGCCGCTTGCGATATACCCTGGCGGATCGATTGCCGGAGGGTCAAAGGCGCCCCATTGTCTTGGCCGAGATGGACCGGTCAGCTGAAAATTAAATCCCTCCCGGAACAATGGGAAATCGCAGCGGGACAATTTTATTGTTGCCGCTCGTTGTGGACTGGAGCCTCTTTTGCGACACGACGCCGCTTTTCATTTGGGATCGCGTCGCGTTGGCAGGGAAATTTTTAACTCGCGCGATACGAAAGTATCGTTGGAGAATTAAATGTTAGTCTCCAAGTTGCCTTTGGAGGTTTATCATTTTCGCGGCTAGTAATATTTTTAGAAATGAAATACTCGATAGTTTGAAAATAATCTGGCGTTTATAAGCTCGTTTTAACGGAAGCATAATAAACTGACTTTGTCCACGGAGTTCTATATTAACTGCGTGCTTAATTTCTTCGTAGCCGCCTTTTTGCGTCCAAAAGAAGATCTCCGGTCCAGCTGCAGATACTTTGTCTACCGAGGGAAAAAATAACATCCGGACTCGAAGCTCCTCTAGACCGTGAAGTCTGCTTATTCGCGTAACATTGCTTTCGCCATAATTCTCGGCGCGGCTTTCGCAAGCCCCGAAAACTCGAGGCCGCGTTTTCTTCCGAAAATCGCGAATCAGGCCCCTCCTCCCGCCTTTATCGCCGAAACTGCAGCGCGCGGAGAGGAGGCACGAAGAAAGAAAGGCCAAAATTAGTTGCAGATGTCGGATTCTCAATTATAGCACAAAGAGAGGAAGTCCGCCGCGCGCGGCGGCGGCGGCGGCGGCGCGCCGAAAACGCGGCTTTAAAGAGTCCGTAAACTCCGTGTCCGGATTTAGAGTCAAGCCCTTTTTCGACCCCCCGAGCAACTAGGTCACGTGCTTTACGCGGCTTTGCCATTTTTTTATACGAGCTTCCGAGAAGGAGCGCTAATAGTACGAGAGTCTGCGAATCTTTCTTCCGGCTGTTTTTTCTTTTTTTTTCGCCACGGACGTCCCAAGCTTTTATTATTTCGACGCTCTCGGATCGCAAGAAATATGGTTCGGAATTTCTGCGAACATTGTCTGATGCTTTAAATAGCTGACAAACGGCAGATGAATATATTATATATACGTGCGAGTTTAAGAAAAACCACTTTTTTAAAACAGACCAACAAAAATCACATCGCGACGACAAAGCAAAAAATAATTTCCCTTCGCCTTTTCATAATCGACACCGTCAATGTTTCTCGCCACCGAGCCCGCTTGCAAATTTTTCCAGCGCAAATCCTGCCACAGCGCGTTAATAAATTCCGCGTTTCCCTCGCTTTCCACACAAGAGCCGGTCGATTATAATTTTCCCACGGCGCGTTCTCGCAATCGGCACCTCGACTCGTCGAATCAGAGCCGATCTTTTTTCCTCCCGGCGCGCGAGGCGAAAAAGCCGAGAGAGCCGAGATCGCGAGAAACTCGCGGACGGTCGAGAGCGACGCGTGTCGCGGCGCGCGGAGAAACGGATGACTGCCCGGGCGGATTTAATCCGCTCTATAAACTCGCTGCCCGGCGGAGCATAAGTGAAAGAGCCGCACGCCTGACGGACACCCCGATCGACGACGGAGCTTTTTTACTCGCCCCCCACCCCCTTTGTGGAATCTTTCCCCGTTGCTTATAAATATCGGGGCGCCGTTTCTTTTTTTTTTTTTTTTTTTGGTCCTCGTTACGAGCTCTGGCTTTGTCTGCTGATCAATCGGCGGTTGCTTGAGGGGTTTATGAATGACTCGAATAAAGACGTCGGCGATTTTTGATGGATTTTGGTCGGAATTTTTCTCTTTCCTAAACGTGGTAGGAAGATTTTTATCTTCGGTGCATAATTATTTATTTATTTATAAAAATTTTCAAGGCCACATCTATAATTGTATACATTGCAAAACGTGTATTTTCTACTTTTCACATCGAAGCGCAACGTTTTTTTTTTCACCTTTGTGATCCTACTAATAATTTAAAAATTATTACAAGTTCGAGTTCTGTTAAGATTCGAATACAATAAAGGGTTTCCGCAACAATCTACGACAATTACGCTAAAAACATCGCAAAGCTTCCTCCAGGAGTAAGCAAGAGCAGCCTGTAATTACCAAGATAGCTCTGAAATCCGCTGAAAAGAGATATAAGCTCCAAGCAGAGTTAACGGGCCGTCATCACGAGTGTCCGGTAACGGTATCGGCGCGGTGTCCGATCGATTCCAGGCCCGGTTGACGGCGAGAGAGAGAGAGAGAGCGCGCGCGGCTGCAAAAAAAAAAAGAAAAAAAAAAGGAAAAATCCTCACAATCGCAACGCGCGATTTAACACCTTTGAAACGCTCGGCTGCGACATAATGAGCGCGCGCCGGGCAATTAGGCCGCGCGCAATAAGGAATCGGGCTCGAGGAACGAACGAAGAAGAAGAAGAAAAAAAAGCGCCGTTTCGCACTTGCGATACACATTGTGACCGGCGAAGGCCGATTTCCCAGCAAAGGCCTTTCCTCACCGCTTACTCAAATCTCCAATAATATTAGATAATCGACCCCATTCCTGCAGCTCGGTCACATTTAACGCGCCGTTCCTAACTATCGGCGAGTGTCGCCGCGCTGCGTAATCGGACTTTTTTCGGCAGCCGGCGGAAAAGTCTGCCCGACTCCCTCACCCGATTGGGTCTGGGTTATTTCTGTAATGAGGAGAGAAGCTGAACATTATTCTAATATCGTTGAAGAGGCAGAGGTTTAGAGTCTCTACTTGGGTGGTAATTTTTCGCGAGAGAATTTTCTTTCTGCAAATATAATTTATGTGTCTTCGGGAGACACCGACACGAGAATGGTTATTGAAATTCACCGTGCGGCAAGTCGCAGAGCGATTGATTAATTTACCAAGTGCGTAAAGAGTTTCACAATTCTAATTCGAGATACCGGAAGTCCTTCATTAAGCTTTAATTAAGGAAATTGTGTAATATCATTTTACAATTGCGAAATTTTAATTGTACGCGCGCTCCTGAAAATTAGGACGATGAATAAAAATTTTGCAATGTCGCGAAAACTGCGTGTGATTTTTTTAATAAGCCCTGAATAATCAAACCGATCTCGCGGGTACGATGCAATGCGCAAAAAGCTATTAGTCAAATTCATTTTCCAAAGTTTAGTTACATTTAATTAAAAAAAAAAAAAAACTAGACCGAGTCAACTGGACGCCCGCAACCGTGGCATTAATTAACGAAAAAAGCGAGGGTCCAGTAAACCAAAACTTCCATTCGAACCAAAGCATCACTTCCCGTAATAATCCGCACGTGACACGGCGGTACAGCCCATCTCTCTCTCTCTCTCTGCCTGTCTCTTAATTTTTTTTATCCGCGTTCGTTAGCTTCGGTTTCTCGCGCGGCGGTGCAGCGAGGCATGCCGACTCCGTCGTGCGTGGAATCGGCACAAGGCTGCGCCGCGCGCAGCGCAGAGCGTCGAGCTCTCCGCTGCCTGTGCCCGCGTATTGTACACCTCGCCGCGGTGGTTGGAGCGAAGGGCCACCTTTTATCTCGGCGCAATTTTCGGCGAGCGATTTTCCCCTCCCCCACCGACGGCGGCCAGGCAGGTCCTTTGTTTTTCGAGCGCCGGGCTCCGCCCGCGCGGGAGCTTTCACTTTTTTCGGCGCCGCGGGACAATGCGTTTTGTTTTCGTTTTATCACCGGAAAGAGCAGCTCTCGAGGGGCCTTTGCGGCGCCGAGTTCGGGAGCGCGCTCGTTTTTTTTTTTTGTTTTGTTTTTTTTTTTAATTGAATTTACTCGCGCGCCGCTCGAAATAAAAGAGCCAGTTTTCGCTTCTTTTGGAAAATGGGATTGTTTGCTTTTGACAATCGAGTTTGTCGCGAGTCGATTTTGATAAAATCTCGTTTCCAGCATTTATTTTTGGGATTTGAGATGGAAATTGATGCTTTAGTTGAAAAGTATTTTAATTAATTTATCTTATCGACTGACGTTTTCATTAATAAAACATTTCTGATATAAAACATTCTCATAAATAATTCGGTACCTTTTAATATATTAATTTTAATGCAATCTGTAAAATATAAATGAAATTAAAGCAAGAGTTATAATAATTTTTTTATACATATTATTTTTCCTTTTTTCGCGTAAATCGATACGGTAATACTTATAAAAATACTGAGGTGACAAGGACGGAGAAAATGGTTCTGCGCGATTTGCACTTTTTTTATTGTTCTAATTACCGTTGGATGTTGGCGTTTTTTTACTCTCTGCCGACGATCGAGAATTCAAGCGTATCTCATAATTTTGCTCGCAATTTGCTTTCGATCATTTATGTCAGCGTCCGCATAAAATCATAATCTTTTAAAGTGTCTTATACATTTGATTGTTTACATTCTTTTAACGCCAACACTAAATAAATTATTAAATAATTTAAATTTCAGTTTTACGTTTTATTTTTGCGTAATCATTACGCTTCAAATCCACAAATTTATTCCACAAATTTTCCGACTTTTATCATACAAAAGTCATTTGTTTAATAGTCATTTTATTAAGGCAAGGTGTGAAAGAGAATATGAAACAGTTATGTCGGCGGCTGACGTTTAATTGCACTTTATTGACCTTGTTTGAACGTAATCAGGTTGAATGAAACATGTTAAACTGGCCGCGCTGCTGCTCCTTGACAACGCTTTGAATTTGTTCCAGGATTCCTTTTTCTAGAGCTTAAAAAGGATGACAAAATCTGACGGTTTTACGGTTGAATTTACTATTGATTGTTCAGAGAGCCAACTCGTATTTAACTTTCATCGGCCAAACAACAAATTTGCACAATTTAAAAGCTAAAATAAACTAAAAAAAAAAAAAATAAAATAAAAAAAGGACAAAGCTCGCGCGATGCAAAACAAAGCCGACTCGATCGCTCCTCCATTCGTAGCGCAACATTTAAAAGCGAAAGAGCCTCCTCTTATAAGCGTTTATCGGCCGGCTCGAATCTCCCTTGACTCGAAACGGTTTCTCGTCTGCGGGATGTATACCTGCATCGAATAGAGCTCACTACCTCAAGCGCATTCCACCGGCATAACGTCACTTTTTTTCCGCCGCTCTTCTTCCCTCGGCTGGAGTTTTGTTGTCTGGGATTTCGAGGCGGATCAGGATGTGCCGCAGATTGCTGGGACTGCGCTGTTACTCGGCACGGAACTGTTTATCAATGAAATTGCTCTTCTTTCTTGAATTTCAGATTTTTCCCCGGCGAAAGATTCGACATCGATCTGTTTGATTTACTAAATTCTGGTGTTTGGCTTCGCGTGTTTTTTGATGCCAAGAATCGTTGGGCAACGCGACGAGTTGATGATAAAATTGTTGGAGGATTATCCTGAAACATAGAGAGTATCTTTTACCTGAAAGGCGTCTCTTTCAAAATCACTTATGAGACCGGGACGATTTTTTACTGCATTGTCTGTAATCATCCAGGTGAAGAATACACTAGGCAAGCAGGACACAATGCAGCGCGATTATTATTATTATTATTAAGATGAGGCATATCGATCGTTTTGTTCCGAAATGATGGCTAAATTGTATTTGCGCAGAAATGTTGCAAAATATAATGCTTTATTGTTCCCTCGAAAGTCCTACTTTTGCTGATCGAATTTTTCACATCCCACAAGCCACAATTCTTGCCAACTCGCCTCTTACATATTATTGTCAAAATTTGAAATAACGCGTGTCACTGCAGAATAGTTTTTTTTTTATATATATATTTTCTAGAAATAACGAATATTAATTCTTTCAGTTGCAACAGTACAATTAGCAGGTTTATAAAATACTTAATTGTTCTTTGAAAACAATGTACAATACGGAATTATACGCACGTCGAGACGCACATCGTGCGGTATCCAACATTTATTACTGAAATCAGCGAACGCATCGGCGTGCATCACTCCTCCAAGGCCGAAATCGCGGATCGTTAAAAAAGAAAAGAGTAGATTATGCAGCTGTTGACAGAAGGTAAAGATCAAAGCCACAAAGGAATCGCCTCGGCTCGCGCTAAAACGCAGCACGGAGGAGCCAAGAAAAATTCGCATTGTCTTTTTCCACGCATTATCCGTACACCCTTTCGATTCTAATCTCCGCGTCCGGCGTGCGTTATCCGGCAAGGCCGCGATGTTATAACCTACATGAAAACTGACTTTCCTCGTCGACTCTCGCGAAGCGAAACCAGGCCGAAACCCGCGGCCGCACGTGACGGAGCCCGAAGGAATGCCTGGCACGGGGAGCAGCGCTCCGCGAATTGCATAAACCGCCTTCGATCTTCTCGAGATCGATATCCTTCTTATCTGCTCCTGGCGTACGTTCGCGTAATTGTGTCGCCGAGTCGGGTAATTTATGAACTTGTAATTCCTCTCTTACCCAATACCGAATATCGGACTCGGCGCGAGCTCTGTTCGATCCCCCTCCCCTTCATTTTTTTAACCAACGCGAGTCGCAATTTATCGCTTGTAAATTTCCAGCCTCTCGCGGCTTAGAGCTTCGCGTAATAAATACCGACCGGCTTCTCTGTACCTGCTTCCCTTTTGTTGTAATCGCTCGCGTACAGGCACGCCTGCGTCTATTTTTACGCGCGGCCATCCTCTCGTTTACTCGCTACACGGCAGAGAGCGTCGCTCGGCGCAAATGTTTGTATCTCGAGAAATCCAAGAAGAAGGTCGACGGTCCATTTGGAGGGAGGGTAAAGGAGCCGCGCCAATCCATCTCAGGGCTCTTGTTCGAGGCTCCCGCAGGGGCGAACTCGGATAAACTCTGGTGGAAGCCGACTGGTTTAATTGCTTTTAACTTTCCAGAACTTGGGCAACTGCTCGCGCGAAGTCACATTTGACAGCGAAGTTCGAATTGCAATTTAACAATAATTCTGACTCAGAAGGCGACGTTTAATTTCGTAACATTAAGTTGCGACGTAAACACTATTATCATTCGGTTCGCGTCAATCTGTAACAAACTTAAAAACTTTTGATTGACGGTAACGTAAATTATCGACTCGGAGAATAAAACTAGCACGCAGGTATTAGAAAACCTAACTATCGTTACAATGCGAAACGGTGACGTAATAATCAAGCACACAGACACATAGCTTTTCGCCGAATAAAGAGACAATCGAAAAAAAAAAAAACTTCGTATATCCCGCATCGACTCCGAAACTCGGCCGCTGATTACATTGTCGCGTGGCGAGGCGCCTACGTATAAGCCAGGGTACTAATCAAGCGCGATATTTTCGAATAATCAGCGGCGGTGCAGGCTGAATTCTCTCTCTCTTCTTTTTTCTTTCTTTCTCCTCGTTCGCCGCGCAAAGCTGCTTTAAACGGCGCACTCGTGTACAGCGCATATATATATATATATACGCACGCGGAGACCGTATGTTTACTAGACTGGAATTCCGCTCGTTCGAGAGTCGGGCTCTCTCTCGCGCGCGCGCGGGGCCGAAGACAGTTGAGAAAAAGTTACGCGCTCGCCTGGCCGGCGAGTGAGAAAAAGCGCCCGCAGATAAAGTCCGTAGATAAGAGAAACGTTTTAACAGTTCGCTCGGCGATACGCCCTTTTTTTTTTTTTTTTTCATTCGCTACTGCTTCTGAGTCGAGCGCCTTTCGGTGACTCTTTATATAGTATCGAGTTGCCATTTCGACGTTTTGAAAATTATTTGTAAACCGCAGCGAGTGATGTAGTATGCTTTTTCGCTGGCCGCCACTTGAATAAACCAGGAGAGGGTCAATCGAAAAATCCATCACCCGAATATTCCTCGACAATTGAATTTGCATCGGAAGTGCTCGAAACGGTCCCGATAACAGCCTCGAACGAATCTCCAATAGCGATTCGGAGAAAACCTAAATAATTGGTAGAGCTGTCGGCCGCGCCGAATACATCCGCGTACGTGAAGGTTAGCGCGTAGCGGCGCACAACAGGTGCTCCCTCAAAAGTGTGTCGTCCGCGCAATAAGCGCCGGCGGGCACTTCCGAATCAATCTTTTTCGAGAGTGGGCCTCTGTCGCCGCGGCAGCTTGCGCAATTTCGGCCGAGTCGCGTTGCGAGCCACGGTGCCCGGCTATATCTTTTTGGAAATTCTTTCGGCTGTATTTTATATGTAGCGATATAGATTTAGCGGTCGGATGCAGTGGGCAAAAACTGACTTGTAAAAGATTTTCGCGACTGACATTAATTGTTCGAAATCAGCGGCGCGCACGCGTTTTCTCATTCTCCGCGGCGTACAACTAATTTTTGTAGCCGAGGTGTCGGAACGTAAGACGCGGTCGATCGGCGATAATCGCGGGCTTTTTTCCTCGCCTCCCCTTGTCAGATAGCGATATATCCCGAGGCGCGTTTACCAGCCGGCGATTTATTTGAGAAAGAGCTCCGCGGCTTTTTATCTGATCCGCCGGTTAACACTCCGCGCGAGGGAATGAAAGAAACGGCACCGGGAGAGAAAATGATATCTCCGCAAGGAACGTAACCATTACGCGAACAGATCTCTAATCCGCCGCGCGCAACAATGCGAGAGCGCTGGGTGGCGGCGGCGGCGGCGGCGCGTTTGCACGCGATCGCGGCCAAATCGAAAGCCGAGTGTGCGTCGAATGGAAATTCCGCGGTGCGTCACGTGGCGGGAGGCCCTTTCCAGGCCCGTAAGCGCGAGTCGAGTGTGACCCGATTATTACACGCTGCTCGCCTTCCTGATCGCGTCTAATGTTCTCGAGTGGCTGTTGATGCTCTTTCGGACGGCGGTAATCATTTGTCGCGCTTCGTTACCCTACCGTAATCGAGTTATCGTTCAAATAATAACTGCAATACGTCGTTATTTCGGTCGAACTTCCGTAAAAATTTACATTTCTTTGAATCAGTCATTTCAGACTTATTCAAATTTGTTATACGAGTACTTTGAATTTCCTCGCGAGTAAAATATCCAATTCTGATTTCTGCTTTTTACGCGCATTTCAGTGCGATATTCAGCTGCTTCAGAATTACCGGATGGCTTATTTGTATATATACATCTGCACTCCCTTGGAGTTCGAGAATATCCTGCAATTTTTCCGTGCAATGGGAAATTTTTAAGGGCTGATTTGGCTCTGAGCGCAAAAAATATCTTATTCATGAGAAAACTTTCTTGGAATCAGTAGGCGTATCTTGTAGGAGTGTTCACATTGCAGTTTAATTCATAATTTACTTTGAATCGACAATTTATCTCGGTAATGTAGATTGTATTTTAATATCTCAAATTTGTCGTGGAGATAAAAACATTAAATTATAGACGCAGGATTGTGAGGAAAATGCTTCGATAAAATTTAAAAAGTACAATGAAATCGCAACGAACGTTTAAATTTACTTCCTTATCAGTGTAAACCCAACCCTTTTATTAATCGTTAAAAAGTGAGTCAAGGTAACTAACGGCGAATTGATCTTCCAAACGACAATCGAGAAAGTTAAACTGCAAAACTCGGGCAAGTTTGAAGATTAGAAAAACGAAGAAAAGGCAGAGAGCGAAGGAAGCAGCCGAGTCGTAACTCGATCCGGTCGGTTCGTTACGCGAGCTGGCGAAGCTTTAACCGAGTTTTCCCCCGACACCTCTGCTTTATTGGAGCATTATTTCCTCTCCGCTCTTTGGGGGATAGTATTCTCCGTAAACTAAACTAGTTTGTCCCTTGCTCAAGAGGCTCTTTCATTCCGACTAACGAATTCCCCTCTCCGAGAACGACTGAAGGGGGTTTCCCTTCCCGTCCCTAGCCGCGCTTTGATAACGGAGGAATGCGCGTATTTCAATGGGATTTATAAGCTGCCGAGGCCACTGATAACTTCAAGGCTATATACGTCGGGGAAATAATCTACGACGCCGCATAATGATTGTTGTTACAATATTGCTGTAATGATTGGATGATTGTTAAAAGGTGTTGAGAGTTTTAAGATTGATGGAGTAAGTGGCAACTTCAAAATGTCACTTCATACATTTTTATTTTTAGACTGTTATTTGTTTCATTTTCTTTTATATAGCTGTGGTTTTCCTTGTCGAAGAAGCTATTGCGACTACTTGACTAGAATAAATCGCGAGCTAAAAATATTATCTCGAAAATTCAGCCTCTTTCCATCCAAACTTCCCACTGTTTACATTTGACTTGGCAAACTTCTTTATCCAAGCGAAGATAAATTATGCGCAAACAATTAATCAAACCAAATCCAAGTCTCGCTGATAAAAAAAAAAATTACAAAATCCGTTTGTACCTCGCGCCAATCCCAAATTTACTCCGACCCAATAATTTTCCTGCCCCTCCAATCCTCCTCCGTCGCCGTAAATTTTCCGTCAAATTTTCCCCGACAAAAATCGCTCCCAATCAATCGCCGACGCGGCACTCGACATTCCAACCTTGAAAACGATCGCTGGCGAATGAATTCCAGCCGGCCACGGCCAGGCGCCGCGTCCTCGAGGATGCTCCGGGGGTTGTTCGCGGCTGCGCGCAAATGGGGAAAGGAGAGAGAGAGAGAGAGAGTGAGCGCTTGCCGCGAGAGCTCGGTCAAGTGTACTGGGTAAGTGGGTCAATGAGAGAGTCGTAGACGAGCGCCCCCCCTCCCCTCCCCCTCCTCGGGTACGGATAAGCGCGAGCCAGCGAGCGCCCGCTCTATTATTATCACTTGCGCGCGCGTGCCGCTGCTGCTGCCGCTGCTGCTGCTGCATCTTGCCCGTCGTCGCGGCGGACGACGGGAGATCGCTCGACGATGCCGCGGTAAAGAAGCAGCATTTTTATACGTTTCCGAGCCCGTCGCATTAATGTAATCGTCGGATTAATGAAAAAATACAGCGCCCGAGAGGCGGAAAATTGCAAAAGCATCGGCTGTTTTCAGCGCGAGGCTCGTTTGTCTGCGGGGGCGCGCTTAATCTCATTTTCCCGCGTTCGTGGAAGCTTTGGCGCGAGGATTTTTCTCAAAGCCCTGACCTCATTTATTCTCCGAGGATTAACTTCTAATTCTCATCCGTCGTTCGGGGTGTGAATCCGAAACTATATCGACGGCAGAGCCTTACGTGGAATTAAAAAATCGCTCCCTCTCGTACAATTTCTTCCAAAGGAATTCCTCTCCTTGTCCTCGAATTTTAAACGGGGATCCTGTACGGCATTGTGATACAAAAACTCGCGTTTCCAGAGTCATTGTGCACCGTTAGCCTTCCGTCAACACCTCCCTGGAGTATCTAATCGATAACCACCGCAAACAGCACCAACAACAGATCGATCGACAGCCGGCCGGATTCTCCGTGGCGGTTTCCGGCGCCGATACGGCGCATGCGCAAGCCTCCGCATAGTAAAATCCCACGTGTCAGACAGAGAGAGACCACGTGGTACCGGCTCTGCGCAAGTGCACCGGGTAAATGGGTCAAGCGAACTACTAATCGACGTCGTCCTTAGCTTTTGCTTGCTTCTTTCCTCGAGCTGCTGCTTTTTATGTGCGTAGGCGAGAGACGCCCGGAGATATGAATGCGGGATGCGCGTAAGAAGAGCGCCCGCCGGATTAACGCGCGACTGTCTTGGGATGGGGACGTGGATTTTATCCGGGGTAAGGTGTGGTTTTCCGAGGATGATTTATTTTAGAAAATAATGCTTTTCAGAAATTCAAGGGCCGAGTCTTTGGCGCATTTAAATAATGATAAATTTCGATCTCATTGGGTTGGAATATTTTGGAAAACTTGCGTCTCTGAAATTTTGCATAATTATTTTATATTTGTATATCTTATGTTTACTCTTACCATCTAAACACTAGACATTTTTCAATCCAATATTTTCTACTAAAGTAGGAAATCAGATAGTATATAGCCATTTCTATTATTTCTTAGTAGTTCTAAGAAATAATCTAAAAATAAATTAAATTATTCCATGTAATCATCATGGAGGTTATCTCACGAACGTAACGATTTTGTAGGAGAATTCTCCAGTATTTCTTGATAATTACATATAATCTTTACTAATAGTGATGAGTAAGCTGTTAGAATTTAATCATTAGATCACGCATAGATTGATTTGTTTTAATTTAATTTTAAATTAAAATAATTAGTTTTTAATTTTTTTAGCTTATAATTCGCATACTTTATTCGTAAAAAAAAAGAATACAAGAATCGTCGCTATATTTTTAATTTAATATTCATTCATTCGTTGAAGCCAGTTGTCACACGAGATACGAATCTACATGAAATTAGAGCAAGCTGTTACCTTTTAATTTCACAATTTTTTTAAAGCAATGTGTTAAAGTTGCAAAATTTTATTATAAAAAGCTAACGTGAAAAGTTTATCTACGAGATATGATTAATAATTCATTCAGTAACAACTACAGTATCTGCATTCTCTTGCATTTATTAACCCATTCCTATGCTTTTCTTGCGCAAATATTGTGCAGTTATCTAACCCTTTTGACTAATAAAAATCGTTCAAGGAATACCGCGATACATAAAAATAAACATTGCTTTCAGCTTTCAGTATATTTAACATTATTTTATTATCATCTTTTATAAAATGAAGATAATATGTTTACTCTTTTTTTGTAATGCCATTCAGAAACAGTACTGCAATTCTGCGTGAGCTACGTATTTATCAAAATTACTCGGTTGAATGATTTTCTATTTTTAGTTTGTGTGTCAGAAAATTTGACCTGAAATAGAGGCTATAATAATGCAAGAATTTTAGGTCAATGAATTCGATTATGGTGTAAAAAAATTGAAAATTTAAAATAGGGGCTCAAACGTGCAGATCTGACATGACAGGATAATTTGAGATCATATTTAAGATCATATATCATCATATATGCCTGGTTATATAACAGTTACACACTGCAGACCCTCTATGAAAATCAAGAAAATATTGCTGAACGTTCTTTTTGTGTTCGGATTTTCATTTTGATTGAGCGACAGATTATGATTGCATTCTATTTAATAATTTTTTAAACAAACTAATAATCATTAATAAACGAAAGTAGAATATTCTAATCAATCACTGAATTGTGAAAGGGGAATATTAAATTTGGTTCCTCCACATTCAGATTTTACGAAAAAGAAAAAAAAACCTCTGCCAAGTCATTGGCAGTTAGCTTCCTCCTAACTACTTTATTGTTCAGTTATTATCTCGTTTTTATTATTTTATTTTTATATGCTCATTTTAGAATTTAATGAACAGCAAACAAAATTTAAATAA
>JAWWEO010016399.1:0-24332 GCA_035582975.1 Ormyrus labotus
TATCCGCGCGTTACCACAAAAAATAGTAATTTTTCGTACATTTATAGTAAATTTTAGAAAACATTTTTCTCAGTGTAGTACAGTAAGATAAGAGAGTACCTGCATTGGTAACGTTGGTTTTAAATTCTGAAGACTTACACTTCATAACATGAGACTTGTAAGATAAGTCTATAAATATTTGACTGATTATGTTAAATTTTAATTTGTACAAATCTCTTACCCTGTACAAACAAGGTCATCCTACGATAAGAGGTTTATACATATAAGACCCTTGGACTGTACAAAATATTAGATAACATTTTTTGAACTTTTATTATGTATGATGATTTAACCAATCAATAATAATCTAATAGAAGTCTTTGATTAGATGAACTTAAAATCAAATTGCCCCGTGTTACATTAACAGGATTTGTCTTCTTCTGATGATTTATCAGATCTACATTGGTATGACAAAATAATTCAGAAACCTGAAATATATTGTAAAATTCTGAGAATTGTAATCTAAATTCATGTTAATTATATATAAGAATCAATCCAATAATAAAGATGTTCCATATAAACAGGATATTTCAGTATTTCGATCAAGTTTCAAATCCTCAAATTTATTGACAGCTTTCTTTTAATCTTACTAGGAGAGGACACGAATTTTGGGTCATAGCATAAAAAGTTCATTGACATAATTTTAGTTTATTTTAACGGTTATTCTTTGTTTGAATATAACTTTGTGACAAATAAAGATTTTTGAACGAAATTTTTTCTTTAATCGATAGGATTTGATCTCACCTTTCAAATGCCGGAGGTTACAGTGCTTTACAATTAACTATTTAAAAGTTATAAATGATTAAATAAAAGTCGATTTTTTTTAGTTTTTCGGTAAAAAGAGCTCATAACTTTTGAAAAATCGAGCTTTAGACCGAATGGATGCGGCTTTATTAATATTGTAACACTAGAAAACATATCCCGAAGTTAAAAGGGAAACCGTGACCCAAAGTTCGCGTCCTTTCCTAGTTAGTAACATTTTGAAAAACATATTCCACTTCATATTAATAGTTGCATGATACATACTCACTGGCGTAATATTATGTATATTCATGCAAAATTACATTGTTCTCTTACACATTTCCGTTTTGTATTTTGAAGTTAACGTAATTCCTAACATCATAATACAGCGTAAAAACAATTCACTTTAATTTAATTACCATCATCGTGCATGTGCTTTATAGAATTTTCAGAATTGTTGAAAAACATTAAAATACACAATTATGTAATGCATCATAAAGCTATTCAACTAAACTTTTCTTCACGCGCGTTTAACTCACTCGACAATAATGATAACGATCAAATATGTTAAATAATCACAGTCCTATTAACCTGCGGCAATTTTAATTCGAGAGAACGTGGCGTAGGAATTAACGAAAAACGAAATCCTCGTATATACAAGCGAGCTGCTCGAGTAATTAAGCGTTTTATTCATCGCGAATATAAGATATAACTTTATTGTCGAATTTTTCGGATAAGGTGGAACTAATGCGAGGCAGTAAAAAGCGCTCGGCCCGGCATCAAAAGCGATGAGGGAGATTAAAAAATAACGTCCCCGTTGAATGCTGCGTGTCCGCATAATAAAACGATTAAAGCACGCGTAAATCACGGTTCAAAAATCGTCATTTTTTTTTTTTTTTTTTTAACTAAAGGCTAAGACGGCTATATTGGCCGAGGGCCGCGTTCATCGATAATGCGAGATTTTTCAATTAAACCTTTTGAAAACGTCCGTTCTTTTGTCGTTTTTCGGATTATATGGCTCGTTCGAGCGCCGATAGTAAACCCGTAACTACGCCGTTTTTCCACCCCTGGACGTTATTAAAGGGAGCGAGAGAGAGAGAGAGTGGAAAGCTTGGGGAATATTTTCGACGTTTCCGTCGATACGATTAAGCCATACATTTCCTCAGCGTTATTATTGGCAGACAAGGAATGAGCTGGATGGGGGGGAGGGGGGAGGCTGGGAGGAGGGAGATGGAGCTCTTCGATTAGGGGTCCTAAGAGACCTGTTCGTTCTACCTCGCTCGTTTCGCTTAAGTTCTATCTTATATGAGCTATTCTTGCTATCGCGCATTACCTCTGTCTGTCTCCTCCGCTCCCCCCTGGTATCTATTGCCCTTTTAAGTGTCAAAAAGTGCACCTTAAAGACTCGGTAATATCCACTTGATAAGTTGTTGCCGAGCGTAACGCGGTATATTACTGTACTCGAAAGGTACTTTGAAAATTGATTTTTACAAAAGAATGGAAGACGATTTCGCAACTTTTCCTCGCGCTCACCGTCTTATTTCCTTCTGCTTTAGTCGTAACATTACTTCCAACTGCCTCGCATTATCATCATTTTTAAGCCATTATCTTATCCCTTATTCACTGCTCCACTCTCTCTCTCTCTCTCTTTTGCTTAATCTTCGACGTTTTGCACCTTTGTCTTTCCGCTAAATATCTTACTTGGTGCTCGATTAAGCCGCTTTCGCTTACAAAGATAAGGGGGCGCTCGATGCTGCCTTAAGTGTTATGTGCTTAGATTTACGTAAGCTTCATAACTCGAATATTGTTTGTAATTGGAAAAGTAGCTTATCGGATTAAATCAATGTTAATGCATCGGATAGAGTTATTAGTTCCACTTGGTGCATTTAACTCCCAATTTTCTGAAACAAAGTAAATTTTGCTAAATTGCGAATAAGAGCCCCTTCAATTGTACTATTAACTAAATAAGTACTCTGCGTAAATTAAGCAACAAACTTATTCGAAAAATGATGAAAAAACTCGATTTTGATGTAAAAAGCCTGAGCTCGCCTCAACTGTCGTTAGGCATTCTATTTTTTAATAATTAATTTTCTACAATCAATTCACGTAAGAAAAAAAAGCTAGCATTTAAGAAACACACAACTTAACGGCAAGCTGAAATACGGTCTAAAGCTCAAAAAAAATATCCCCGGCAGTATTTCTAAAATACACAATGTTTGTTGCTGAAAACAACATCCACGTAGAGATTTAACGTCGGCGCCGTGCCCGGGATAAACAGAGAGATAGAGAGGGAGAGAGAGTATACTCTGTATAATATATCTTGGGTTACGTTCGCATCATCGGCAGCGCGCGACTAACACAAAGGACAGAGTGCAGCTCGGTGCAGCTTGCAGCGTCGGAGGCCAAAGTGGGAACTTGAGCGAAAGTAAATTCATAACGTCTCCCGTCTCTTTCTCCCCCCCCCCTCTCTCTCTCTCTCTCGGCGCGTATATAAGTTCCCGATGAAGAATCCCTATATACATGTATATAAAGTCAGCGGAACGTTATGGCGCATAACGCAAACAGCAGCTCTGGCTTCGCAGCGACGACGACGACGACGACGACGGCGGCGTATCGGTCGCGGCACGATTAATCGTCTCTGCGGGGACCCCTCTCCCTCCTCCTCTGCCCCTCATCCCCGCGAGAGCGTAGCTCGTGTCTAATTAAATTAAACTTCGCAAGAATTTCACTTTGCGCACCGCGCGAAGACAAGTGCCCGCCCTAAAGCGACCCGGAGCTTAACTTCCGGCCGTCTGTTCTCCTCTCCACGTATGTCCGCGATCCCGAGCCCGACTCGTAACGGCAGTCCGAATATTTATGAACTCATAATAAAATGCCGCTCCTGTCCTTCGGCGATGCCGCGGGGGAGGGAGGAGGGCGGCGGCGGAAACTCCTTTCTGGAAAGGAGCGCAGAATTCGACGTTTGTAATCGGAGACTGATATACGGCCCTGCCGGAACTTGTCTAATAAACCGAATTGACGATTTTAATTGGAAAGGAAGAGAGAGAGAGAGAGAGAGTCGAAGTCGACGTTCGTGCGGTGATACGATGGGATTTATGTGGGAGCTTATGAGGGAGTGGAATAAAGAGAAAGGAAGAGAGAGGGCTTGTCGAATGCCTCGGAATTTCATAATGTTACCCTCTCCAAGTATGCTGTTCGCATGTAATATTTCCGAATCCTGCTTCTTTATGAGCTTTTTATTGCGACTTGGTAAAACAAGTGCGAAAATGTTTGAATGAAGGCAGTTTCGCGTGACAATTAAATATTAACTGGTTTATGCGGTTTAAAATTTAAACGTTTGCTCTTTAGCGTGTAATTGCGCATTCTCCAGTGTTTTAATGTTACTCGGTGGCATTAAACTGCGTCGAATAGTGCAAATAAGAATACTCCGAGGAATTCCTTCTTAACTGTGACCTTACAAACATTCAAATCACCGTGGAAGTACCTCGGAATTTAAAAATAGTCCTGAAATAATAGCGACCCCGTCGTAAATCTCGCTGGGAATTCCTCCCAAAATGCCCTGATACTCACTTTTTACGGTATTTTTTCTTCGACAGCGCGCGAACTTTCGCTCTCTCCGCCGTGTTCCTACAGCCCCACTTATACCAAGTCCCTCGTATAAACTTTACACGGCGATTTTAAATTATTGCTCCTCGTAATCGTTACTCGCCGATGCGTCGTACTTTTACCCTCCTCCCTCTCTTTCTCTACCCCGTCATTGTCTCCTTCTCTCCTTTTCCGGCAGCCTGCGGCCGTCAATCTAACCTCGGCGTTCATTTTGAGCTCGCCTTAAAAGAACGCCGCGAGTGGAAAGCTTTGCCGCTCGCTTCCCAACTGTATACATCTGCGTAATAAGGCCTTTTTCGCTCGCGTGTGCTCGTCTTTACGTCTTCATAAATGAGCTTCGTGCGCGCGCTCCTCGGGGCTGAGCGAGCGACGCAAATTAAATTTCATTACGTCTGCTTCGTTATTCCCGCGACTGCCGAGCGTTATTATTTGCGCGAAAAATCGTCACGATTCTCATGCTGACGTCTGCTCGAATCATGCCAAGTGACGGGGGGGAGAGCTATGATTATGACTGAATTGAATGAGATTGTAGAAGAAGTTAACACTTGTAGTTCACTCATGCAAATGAAATGTAAACGATCAAAATGTACTTAAGGAGATTATTCAGTATAGTGGAAAAGGCGTGGAATGGAATTAGAGGTAATTGATTATTTTTTAAATTTGTTGAATCGTGAGAAATAATTACTTCAGTGGGGTAAAAAAATAACTTCTACATACATTTTTTAATGAATGAACTTCAAATTAAAAGAAATTTTAATTAATTCTAATTACTTTACTAAAATTAGACCGCTAGTTTTCTCAAAGATTGTATTCTCGTAAAAAATAAGAATCTTTACAAATAGATACTTTATAAATAAAAACTATGTGTTGAGAATAATAACATTTTTAAATAATTAAATTAATAAATCTTAAATAAATTAATGTAAATAATAAATTAACGTTTATTAAAAACAATTTTTATAGTTTTTTAATTTGCCGCAATTACTGCGCAAGCCGCTTTTCTTTTTCAATTAATTTGTCTACTTCAAAAAATATTTTTATTTTTGCCAGTGCTTTGAGCCTTTTGAAACGTATCTGAACGTTTAATGAACTTCGAAATACTAAGAATAATTAGGTCTTCTCTTTGTATCTTTTGGACTTGCGCACATAACCACTTTCATTTACGAGCGTTAGCTATATTTTCAGTTAGTTCCAGTTTCTTTCTCGTTATAAGTAAATCACTCGCCGTCTCTATTTCGCCTTTTCATCCTTCTGCTCTCCGCTCTTTTGCTTACCTACTTCTCAAGTTTTGTGCATGACTTTTTCATTACCCCGCTCTGAGCTGCTAGTAATTTGAATAATTTCTCAAAACTTTTTCGAAACTCCTCGCAGCCAGAAGGCTTTAAAAAAGAAACGCATTGTAATTACAAAATATTTATATCATATATTAAGTATACTAGTGGAAAACTATTAAAACGACAAATAATGGCTCAAAATGAAAAGAAATAAATCCCCGCGCGCGCAAACCGTTTTCCGGTTATGAAAATTTTATATATACCGCGAAAAGCTTTTCTCTATTTTCTCTGCGGTCTCCGCCTTTGCTCCGGCGAGTGTTCAAAGACCCGGTGCGTACAGCTACGCACCCGCAGTGTATCAGCACGTAATGCACCGCCGCTGCTATTCCGCACACAGGCGAGCGCGCCGTAATTATACGTGGCTGCGGTCTCGCCCTTCATTAAAAAGAATCGAGTTTAAATTACATCCGCGAGTAACTCCGGCAAAACGTGTTAACGAGGCGGAGATCTTTCCCTCTCCTTTCCCCGTGTGCCTTTGGCTTCCGCGCGAGCTTTCCATCGCCTCGTCTCGCTTTTTCTTCGCGCGCCGCGCACAAGCGCCGTCGGGAACGGTTTATCCTGTCTCCATTCGTTCCTGCGGGCCGACGAGAAAAAGCTCGCGAGAGCGCGAAAACACGGAGACGCTCCATTTTTCGTATTACAATATTAGCGCGACGACGCTTCTCCTGCGTTCGTCTTTATTTCCGTGAAAGAGTTGCGTCGCGATGACGAGAGGGGATCAGAAGTTGAAAGGAATATCTGAGCAAACGATTATCTCTATAAATGCAAGATGGAATTTATAAGAGTTTTTGTTCGCACGAAACTTTCAGCGAAGCGATAAAAAAAAAACATTAAAAGTATATTATATCGAATACTGTATTATTTCGAGTATGCGGTATCATCGGTGCATAATGATCTCATTATCAAGCGGATAATATCGCGAGAAAATATCAATCGGAGGGTTTAATGAATCATTAAACTTTTTAGTATTTGATAAAGGCGCGTGATTGATAGCAGTAAAATGAAAACAAGCCATTTGCGCAATCGATCGTAAATCATTGAGCATAAACGCGGGCGAAAAAAAAGTCGTGAAAAGGGGTAGAGAAGAAGTGAGAGAAGTCCATAGTGCATTCGGAAAATCGGAGACAAATGCATGCTCAGTGCGCACACCAAAAAAGGCAGTGACAGAAAGAGCGAGAGCGAGAGGGAGAGAGAGGGAGAGGGAGAAAACGAGAAGACAAAAAGGTGCAGGGAAACGCTTCCTCGTGTTTTCAGCGGCGTTATTGTATCCAAGCGTGATTTACGGCGATTCGTTTCCCGATGCTCGAGCGGCGGCGGCGGCGGCGGCAATAGTGCGCACGCGATAACCTCCCCCTCCTCCCCCGTGCGCGCGCCGCTTTTCGTGTATCGCGAATTGTGGACGCTCGTTCGCGTGTATACGTGCGAGCTTTAGCGCCTCTCGCGCTCGCGCCGGTGGAAGGAATATTTTTCGAGTCATTCAACAAGCTCGCGATTTTCCATCCCTTACACCGGCTGGGTAGGGGGGGAGGGGAAGAGAGAGAGAGAGAGAGAGAGAGAGAGAGAGAGAGAGAGAGAGAGAGAGAGCTTAAACCGTACGCGGGCGCATTTTTCTTCGCCCGCGCGAAAGCCCAGTATTTCTTGCGGTTTGCCGTCCTAGTTTTACAGCCGAGCTGTTCCGAATAAATCGATCATTATTTAGGAGAGAAAAAAAAACAACGGCGCGCGCGGTTTTTATTCCGCGGATACTGAATAATTCGCTGATTGGTACGGCCGAAACGATAGATACGGCCTTTTTGTATGGATAATCAAATCGGAGCGTGAAATTTTTAATTGCGAAGTTTACAATTGACCGAAAATTCGTTGAGATAAAAATAAAGTCGGCCGCCAAATTTATTTAATAAACATTCTCTTACATTCTTAGTCAACCGTGAAAACATTCTTGTCCGCAGATAAAGCGCTAAAAGCACGGTGCAAAAAGCAAAAGCAAGTGGAAGGAGAGAGAGAAAGCAGCGGAGAACGAAACGAAATTTTCATTAAGATTACGGCGCACTTTGCGCTCGTATATAATATCGAGAAACGTCCACTTATCGCGAGAATAGAATCGCCGGGCGGTTATTCACCGCGTCGCGCGCGGCAGCAAATGCAAACGCCGCTGAAAAGCCGCGCGGCGGCGAGCGGCCGACGAAATTTTCTGGCAGCCCCGGGTATAATTTTAAAGCTGCGCGAAAGCCCCCCGTGTACACACAGGCGCGCGCGCAAGTCGCCGAGTGTGCGTCCTGGCGATAAATCGCTCGACCATCATCCCGATAGCGGTGCCGACCCCCCCGACTTCATGGCCCTCTGTACAGAGCGAGCTGTACAATAAAACCATCGGATTCACCGCATATGTACGAGCGCGCGTGTATGTATATGGCCCGGGCGTCGATACCCCCTTTTTCTCGGACTCGGTCGCCCGGAAAATTGCGTCAGAGTGCAAAAATTTCGTACTGCCTTCGCAGGATAAGAGGTGTAATTTATGCACTCGAGTTGGAGATCATTGAATTTAGACTTTGGGAAGGAAATAAACTTGTTAGTTTGATAGTCAAAGTGAAGGTTTTGATTACTGCTTATATGATTATGCCCATACTGCGGTTCTTGTTACTTTTTTTTTATTACTAATGGAGTAAAGTGAAATAATAAAATATTATACAAAAAAGAACGGATGGTAAGAAAGTACAAAGAATAAGAACGTAAATTAATAAAAGCATTTTTTAAATTAAGGTAGTACTTATTTATTCTGGTAAGAAAAATCGCCCTTTTCTTATTAAATTTGTTTAAAGTACTCAATAATATATTAAAATTATGAAAAATACGTGCAAAATACGTGTAAAAATTGTATCAACTTTGTTTCTCATACTTCATCAATCGTTATACTATATAGTTAAGCAAGTTTATTTACGTTACATCGTAAATCCCAGTCATACATTTCCTCTATTATGATATACTCGTCATCAGGGGATCGAGGTTTCGAGGCTAAACTTCGTCATTACTTTTGCGTGCGTTCAGGAAGAGCAGAAACTGATAAGCGTGAAAAAGAAAGAGAGAGAGAGAGAGGCGCATAGAGAAGCCGCGAGCGAGAGAGAAAGACAGGGAAAAAGAGAGAGAAGGTAGAGAGAGCTATCGTGAATTAAGTATGCCGCTGGGAAAAGCTACGAGGTAGAAGTACTCAATCTCGTAAAGTTTGGAAATGGTGAAACGTCGAAGTTGTGTACGTGAATTCGTTAGGCAGTTTGTTACTTGCTCTTTTTTCTATTTTAGAACTTGATAATGCATTTCGAATTTCATTAATGATAGTGCAATGCGCACTCTATTTTCAGAAATAAGTCAGAAAGTAACTAATTTTCATTTGTCAATTATTATTTTATCCCATTTTATTTATTTCATCTATTTACTGATCTTTTGAAATGGTATAGATATGTTGTACAGTTGCATAATGCACATCTTTTAATAAAAGAAAGGTGAATTAATTTCTTCTGTAATGTACAAAAATATTAGGTTTGTAAAAATTCCGAACGTAAATATTATAATATAATACAAAAAATTTCCGATGAATAATTGACGGAAGAAAATTAAGGAACTTTAAAAAACAAACCTTGTTAAGAGGCAGGGTAAATAAAAGGCTGGCAAGAAACGAAGTCAAGCAGAGCAAAGGAATTAAAAGAGGGCGCGTGATGGTATTCATGTATAGAAAAAAAGAAATAACAAAAGGAAGGTGGAAAATAGAATGCGCGAAAAGGGTCCAGAACAGCGAGAAAGTAATAGCTTGAATTAAGGTGGGAAATGAGTAACGTAGGCGGGAGTGGCTCTGGCGTTGCCATGAAAAAGGGAGGTGAAAAGTATGTATACGTGATGAGTTGTGGACAAAAGTGGGCCAGCTGGACTCGGAAAGGACGGAAACACGCGGGGAGAGAGAGAGAGAGAGAGAGAGAGGGGGGAGGGGCGGGAGAGCGCGAGCGAAAAGCGTATAGGAAGAGAGAATAAGGGAGCTGCGGAACGACCGAACGAGAGAAAGCCAGAGAGAGGGCGTAATTTGTCCTTTGTGGCATTATGTTAGTTTTAATTCATGCTAATGCACAAGCGCATGAAATTTCATTTGTTCGGATGAGCGCACGTATAAAGTAAAAGAGCACGGCCCGGTGCATCTCGCGCGCAAGCGGCCAAATCAGGAAATATAACGCCGGGAACCGGTTTCATTTTTAGCCGCGAGATGTATGCCTTTTTTCTTCGTTCTTTTTTTTTTCTTTCGCCCCGCCGCGCTCGTATTCTCGAAACACACTGATACGAGAGCCGTTCGCGGTAAATCGCATTTATTGTCCGGACCGAGTGTGCGCGCCTCCCTTTTTGACTCGCTACTTTCGGGCGAAACAGCTGCGCGACTTTCGGCGCGCGCCGCGGAAACTGGGTTAAGTTTTTCCGGAAGATTCTCCGCGCGAAGGAAGGTGAAAAAGGCACACGCAGCCGAAAAGAACGGGAGCGAGGATGGTGGAGGAAGAAAAAAAACGACTATTTGAAACATCCATGTGCACGAGGCACGAAATGTATAATATTATTTCCGGAATTTGACTCCGGCTCCCCTTTCCCCGTGCTTCTGCCGCCTTTTTCCTTTTTAGAAGTCTCGGTTTGTGACGAAAATTCCAATTTTTCAGCGAGGAACATTTGTGAGTATACGTGATGGGAAAAATGAAAAAAAAGAGGACGACTGAAAAAGTGAAAGTGAGAAAGAGAGAAAGAGGAAGGCGGAAAAAGAGGAGTTGCCACGTGTACTCCGTGCAGTGTGCATTTTTTAATGCTTAGTGCGGTTCATTATTATGAAATCGAAGAATAAGTGGCGTGGAAAGACGGAAAAAATGAGAAAAAAGTGAAGGAAAGGAAAAGCAAAAAAATTGTTTTTACGTTGTAGAAATATTTTTTTAGCGAGTTTCCTATACGTACGTCTGGTAGCTCAAAGATAAATATATTCACGTAATCGAAGAAAGAATTTTATTATACAATTTTTTTTATACGGGTAATTGTAGTCGCGAAGGTTATTTGAAATGAAGAATATTAAAGAATCTCTTTTATAGTAGAATTAAATTTCAAAAGTTTTACAGTTACTAGAAATAATGTATAAATCATAATTCAATTTAAGTCGATCCAGGTTTGTAATTCATTTAGTTTATATCTAAGTTGGCACATTTGACAAGGAACGTGAAATGTATAAATGGCACGATACTTATAACTAATCAGCTTATGCATTTTAGTTACATACCCCGGATGAATTTAAAACAGTCGTTAATTAAGTAAAGCTAATTAGCAAAAATGTTACTTGCGTGAAAAAGTTCAGCTCACTAAATCATCTGGATTTTAAACGTCGCGCATATACGCAGCTTTTCAAGTTTAATAAAATTTCAGCGAAAAATGAAAGAAAGAGAGGGAACGAGAGAGAGAGAGAGAGAGGGGGGGGGGGAGATAGAGACAGAGTGAATTTTTTATCGAGCAAATTAAATAAGCTCCCAAACAGATCCATTAATCAAGTCGCGTACTTAAGTCACGATAATGTTTTTCCAGCGGCGGGCGGCAGCGGAGCGCTACATGCCCTCCTATATACAGAGAGCCACTCTGGAGCCACGGGATCTAGTAAATCTCCCTTCCGTGTTTCAGCGTCCCGTAAGTCAGGCGCCTTCATAGTGAGTTATATCTGCGAATCGGAGGAGGGAGAAAGCTTATAGCTCACTGACCGCAGCATATTCAAGAGCGAGAGAGAGAGAGAGAGAGAGCCTTTCCTTTCCGCTGGGCAGCAGCGATCCACAGGTATTGCTTATTTGCGATCTAACTCACACGGCTGAGCACTTCGGGGCGGGCGGCGCGCTCGATCTGCTGATATAAGCGCCGGCAAAGCTTGTCCTGTATTTGATCTAAGCGCGGTCAAGACCGTACGTACACGTATCTATGAGACGGTACACCTAGAGGAAGCTGCATCGGTCGTCTGTTGCCGGCGAGAAACAGTCTCGAGGACTCGAATTAAATTCACTGCAGTTTGGTTAGCGGTTCGCGTATGTTGAATGAGTAGAAATACTGCTGTGTAATGTAGACAAATTAGAGCAAAGGATGTGTCCGTGACGATTATTATTAAAGTAAGTTGTGCTATTGTAATTCTGAAGTATGTGGATGTTATTAATTTTTTTCTTTGTTATTGTGCACTGAAAAGTGCCAACAATTTGTTTTACGCGGAAGAGAACTTTTTTGCTTTTATCTTCTTCTGTAAGTAGAACAGTAAAGCGTTCAGTCAGACGCGTACGTTTCTACGGAGCTTCTTATGCAATTTTCTATAATGACTGCGTAAGTGATTCCTTGAAGTACAATTGTCTACTTTTGACGCACGAGATAATTCACGTTTTTAAAGTTACATCTTACACTAAGAAAAAATACAATTGAATTAATTAGATGAATATAATTTCCGCAATAAATGTTATTGAATTAATGATGTCAATAAAATGTTTCAATGCGATCAACCACATTTAATAACATATTTTATTATAATAGCTTCCGAATTTGATAATACATTTTATTGTCCGAAGTTTTATTTATGCAACCTATTGGATTGCATACTTTTCCCAGAAAATACGTCATTAAAAACTCGCGTGCTTTTATACTTTACATTTATAATAGAACGTAAGTTTAAAACGCTGGAATCGAAATGTTCCGTCTGAATATTTATGCGACACTCAAAGATTAAGAATTCCGACCGTTGAAAGAATAAACAGAAACACCCGGGGAAAGAAAGCAGAAGTCCGCAAGAAATATAGTCGGAGCGAAAATGTAAGGGTCGCCGCGGCGAAAAAGGAGAAAAAAAATCGATATATGCACATACTCTTACACGGCCAAAGCGATTGCTTGGCGTTCGAGTCGCTCGCTAGTGGCTTTCATTCCGCGGTATCAGCAAAATTTCGCGACCCAAGCTGCGCTTGATATGCTAAACCAATTGCGTGTTGTTTTAAACGAACTTCTACTTCTGCTCCCCTTCCCTTTTACTATCTTTGTCGGCAACGCACACTTGCTTTTTGATCGCGCTTCTCCCCCCACCCCACCCTCTCTGCTGGAGTTTTATCTTCAAACTCTCGCTGCCTTTGGCGCTCTTTTGCCGCCCTCTCGTCGAGGGAGGAGATAACTGTTAGCCAGCGCTGACCTGAAATTAATTTAACTTTTCAGGGCTTGGACTTTTGATTCGAGCGAGATCGACCCTATATATCTCCCTCGGACGGTCTTCCGCGTAGTCGGTAGCAGCGTCGGATCGCTTTCGCTGGGTGCTTTTGTTTTGCGTCCGTTGGAGAATTTATTTGACGGCGGTGACGAAAATTAACTGTTCAGCGGATATCAAATTTTACTCGTAAATGCAGTAATTGCATCCGCGACGTTCGATTGGAGTGGAAGTAATTTGAGTTTTTCAGACAAAAGCTTTGCAGTTGTCAAAAAAAATTTTTTTTTTCTGTAATAAGGATTAAAGTTTTACTTAAAATAATGATAAGTATTAACTTGTAAATATCAAAAAATATTAATATTTAAATCGCCTCAATAATATTTTATTCTGTAATCCACTGAAAAGGCATCCGGGGGATGATTTTTGTAATCCGATTACAAAGTATGAATAAAAAAATTTCGTACTCCCCTCGTGATACAAATAACGACAAACGACTATCTATATCCGTATCGGTTGAAGCTGAGTTCCATTAAAAAGTATGTATTCGTTTTGTTATGTAAATGCGGTATATTGTCTTCATGTAATTATTAAATAATTAAAATAAATTGTTTTTGATTCACTGTAAACATGTAATGTAATTTTTGAAAAAAAAAATTGAATATATTATTATAAAAATAACGTATGAATCTATTATTTATTTAGTTATATTTTTCATAGTTAATTTAATGGGGACGCTTTTAAAGATGATATATTCCCCTAAATAAATCTATCATTGTTTTTACAAAAATATAAATCGTTTTTAACTTAATTGTTTTCATCTGTGTTAATGTCGCCATATCTGTGTTCCAATATAGATATCAATATGTTTTCATGAACAAATATGTCTTCAATACAGTGATGTTCATGGGCAGAAACTAAGGCCTTTGAGTTCGGTGCCCGAATCAAAACTCTTCACACTGCCCGATCGAGCCACTGAAGATCAGGAATGAAGGTAGTCATTCTTTCCGTCAAAAGTTATCAGAAGCATCTAGCGAGACCTACAGTGTTCAACTTTAATTTTCCTTTACTAAATTAACTATCGATTAGAACTATTCGTGAGTCTCCAGCTCAATCCGGATATAATCCGGCCCCCAGGACCGAAAATCACCGAAATCCAGCAGACATTTTTGAGAAAAGTGTCTGAAAATTCCGGACTGACGGGTATTTGAATATACGTTCTGAGCAGTGTTTGTTTTGGGAGAAAGGTTTTGCCGCCTGAGCGAAACATTTTTTCTACATTTTTTTTTTTTTTTTTAAACTTCCCAGGAAAACTTCATATAAATAATTTAAATAAAGTGATTGAAATATATAAAAACAAGAAAAAGTTGCATAGCACAAAAACTTTAGCAAAAAGTCTACCTGTTGCACAATGTCAACGTTGACAATGAGCCCCAAGAGATCGAGAAGAATGATGACAACGACTTTGAACAAAAGTTTAAGAATGGAGAATCGTGGTCACGCTCAACATGTATTTTAATTTATCCCAAGACATTTAGTAACTTAATAAACGAATAATAATACCCATTTGTAGTTTAAATTATCTAATTGGTGATATAATAATTGGAGAAAACGAATTAATGAAGACAGATCCCAACAGAAATATAATACATATAATTTTATAAATAAAAAGAAATGTAAGAAATATATTTTGATTAAAATTATAAAAATTAATGTCCTATAAACATTAATGCTATATTACACATTCCACTTTTAACTAGTCCTCTTATGACTAGTCATACGCAATATACGAAATAAACATGTCACTATTGGCCAGTAAACACTTGACAAAGTAACTTTTTACATTTCCGGTTTATTATGCATGTCCGAGAATTGTACGTGTAATTGTCAACTCCGCGACCAACAAGTTGAAAGCATTTACAAATAAAAAAAGTCTCTGTAAACAAGTTGTCACTTGAAAGCAATCATTGCTGCACATCGAAAATCTCTCTAGAGCAGTGCAAACATATTTGAATACATACGATTAAATATTAATTAATGCAGAACATTTTTTCCCCAAGCCAAATATTCGAACGCGTTTATCTCATGAAAAATTCAAATGCACAAACAGAGACTTTAAAAACTCGATAATTCCTTTGACGTACGAATTTAAATAATTTTCGCTAAATAAACACCTGTCATCAGTCCTCTCTTTTTTTTCAATATTCCACAGCCCGGGAGAACGGAAAGGACTCCAGCTTGAAATATAACGGCTCGACTAGTTCGGTCGAGATAGCACAGGGCGCCGTTACATTGGGGAGGCTGAGACCCACTTAAACCGACAGCGAAACGTTAGCGGAAGAAAAACGCTGCCAGTCGTCGCCGCTGCGCCGGTATGTGTACAAACGAACGACAGGGAACATGCGATATCTGCGCACACGTGGATACAGGAGTCGCGTTCGCGTGCAAGTGTGCGATGCGTGCTCGGTACGCTACACACATTAGCGGAGGAGCGGGCTCCCTGCTTTCCCCGAGGGGGACGAGAGGAAAAAGGGTTCTAGCTGGGCGAGCCCGGAGTGTGCAGTGCCGAGCTCGCGGGACTCATGACGTTACGGTTCGGCAGTACCAAGTACCACTATTCTTTCCGCATCCTTGAGCTTGAGCAAGTGCTTTCTCTTCTCTCTCCCTCTCTCTCTCTCTCGCTCTCTTTTATTTTTTATTTTTGCCTATTTATAGTTCATTTAATTTTTCATTTATGATCGTTTTTTAATTGTATAAATTATATCAGTTAATATAAAGTTCATAGGCTAAAATTCTGTAAGAAACAAGGGATTTTATTTTTTTTTTTTTTTAATTTAATAAGCCAAATTATAATATTCATTGGCTTTAATGAAATGAAATATATTTTGATAAAAATATAAATATCTGTGTGATACAATATGCGTTAGAATAAATAAGAGGATTTAATTAGTATCACATACAAGGCGGATCAAACATCCATTTTTTATTTCGCAGATTCCACTTTTTTAATGCTAGGATTGAGATATTTGAATCGGACAATAATCGTTTTAAAAATCATAAAAATATCTACAATTTCCAAAAAAATAATTACTCTAACTATTGTGGTTCTTTTGTTTTAACAGAAGCGCTTTTTTTTAAAAAAGCTTACAACTATTAAATTAATAATCAACTGCTCTGAAAAAATTTGGTAATTTAGAATGTAAATAGCTATAATCTGCAAAAATTTGAAGACATTTTGTCAACTAAAAAAGTAAAAATCAGTTTAGAATGCTGCTTTTGCTCTACCAATATTTTTTGTAGATGACGTAGGCTAACGTACGCCGAAATACTCGGTCGACTTTTTCTCGTCGAGAGAGTTCGCGGACCTGAGCGTCTTCGGCGAACTCCCGGCCGCCGCACACTTCGCGAAAACTAATGCGCTATGGCCATAAGGCGCAAAAGGGTTCGGCTGGGTTTGTGAGCGGCGGCCAATGAGAAGCCGCGCCAATTTCCCCACCACCCGGTTAACGAAGGGGTAGCTTAGTTCGCCCTCCCGGGAGCGGAGCTCACTCTCCCGCGGACCCGCGAACCTGGAGGAGGACTCTACACTCCTGCTGAGGGCGACCCTGAGCTCGCCCACCGGCCCTAGGAGCTTCCACCAAAGAAACCTTTTCGCTCAAAGCGCCAGAGCCGTTAGTGCGAAAGGTTGTGGAAACTGTGTCCCTCCTCTAGGCGAGACCTGGACGCGTTTTAGAAATTAATTTTATTTAGTTTTTTTTTTCGTTGTTTCTTTTTTTTATTTTTTTTTCGAAAGAAGGCTCTACCGTCAAATTGAAATTAAAATATTTAATTCTTTTATTTAATTTAAAAACCTTATCCAAAAAAAAATCCTGGTGCGTGAGCTGCTCTTCCCGAGCTCACGACATAGAAATCAGCATCAGGTCGCCGATGATGATGTCCAAGTGGTGTGCTCAGTAGTTTTTGTCATCATCATCGCAGACTTGGTACTTAGAGATCACCATGTTAAGGTGAATAGACACCTAGACACGGAAATCTACGCACCACTTGAATATCATCATCGGCAAGCAATTGTGGTCAGGCAGCGTCCTCAAGATGAATCGACATCTAAACCTCGAAAACTACGGAGCGCACCACCTGGGAAAAGTTTTTTCCAAAAATAAACAAGAAGTTTGTAAAAAAACTAAGAGACCTGCTGTTTTCTTGTTATTTGCAGCTATTATTCCAAGAAAAAAATTTAATCAATGGTTTGCTTAAAAAAAAAAAATTTTTACTACCCAAAAGTTAAAAGTTCTGGTCAATAAAGTAAATTATATAATCTTCCTTTTTGCATTAGATTCTTTAGTATATAAAAAAGTTTTTCTGTAGCTAATCGACGGTTGCCCGCCGAAAGAAAAGTACGTTGATAACTTCTGACTTTTTTATTTATGGATGTTGAAAGTACGTTGATAGTACTCTGACCTTCCTTTACGAAGGCCGTATCGCAGCCAAAGCATGGCACCAAATCAATTGCAATGCCAAGGTGACCTTACCTTTAATTTAGATCTTATTTAAATCAAAACAAAAGAAATTCAGAAAAGAACAATTTGAAATACTAAAATATTTAAGTATACGTAAAGTGATACATATAGCGAAAACACAAGTGTAAAAAAAGAGTTTTGAAATAAAAAAATTAACGAATAGCCCAAGTGCGTGAATTCGAATGAAAATTTGAGTATATAAAGTAATTTTATATTTAAAGATTTTCATTAGGCACGATATTCGAGTATCCGTATCATTTTTTTTTGCACCTGCAGCACGAAGGTCAGGTCGTCGGCATAATAAGATAAGGCGAGAACGAAAGAAATAGGATAGAGTCGGAGCGAAATCCAATAATGTGTCGGGACAACGCCGACTATATTATCGCACGCGATTAACCGCTTTGCCGATATATAGCTATACACTTCGCGCAAACTTCGCGTTTCATGGAAAGTCGGCGCAATCAATTGGTGAGGCGCTCTTTTCGCCTGTCTTTTTCTCTCTTTTTTTCGGTCAGCGCTTTCCTCGGTATTCATATTCCATTGACCCTTATTACTACGACGCAGCCGGTAATTCGAGATCGTTACGTTGTTCGAGCTCGGCAGCGCGTCGGACGAATACTTAAATAGGCCATTACGCTCAGCTCATTATCGCCGCTCGGCGTAGTTTCTCCAAAGAACGAAACAGCGACTTGGGGTAAAAAGGGGTAAAAAGAGAGAATCCATCACGAATCGAGAGAATCGCACGGTATTCTTCCTTGTTCGCTTTCCCTCTTTACTCCCTTTCTTTTTCCGTTTTTATGGTTAAATGCAAACGGCTAACCTCTCTTTTCCATAGAAGAGTTTTACGAAAATGCCGAGGAATGCAATGGCGGGTAATGCAAGTTTATGAGCACGCGAGCGTTACGAGAAAATTTTTTGTTTGCGCTGATGCCAGTCTTTTTCTGAGAATGTTTTTCTTTTAAGAAGCCGAAGCAAATAGTTCCGTTCATTTGGGACGCAGTATTATCTTTCACCGAGTAGATGGGACGTTCCAGCCCGTCTTTGAAAATTAGACAATTATTAGAATTGCACGGTAAACGGTTTTCGATCTTTTTTGAACTGCTTCTAGTGTTATTTTCCACTCGCAGCTTATAGGAAGTTTGTAACGGAAACGTAGTATTAGTATTTATTTAGTGGAATATAAATAAGAAATGAAAGAAGTTTAGAAGAAAACAAGCTTTACCTCCCAGCTATGTCAGAATAAATCAATGTGAGACAGAAAATGAAATGAAACGCAGTAAAAATATTCAATCGGACAAATGAAAAAGAAACGATAAAATCGCGACCCATATACCCCCTTTTTCTACCAAATATCTTCAAAAATCAAGTAAAAGCTGTCCTTGCAATATGACTTATTCATTTGTCTTTCACTATTTCGCTTTTATTCCGTGCAGTCAGCACCTGTATATAATTTCCTGTTAGAATTGCCTTCTTGCAATTTTCTATCGTTAAATTTTTTACCCATTCGACATTTTTTTTAGAGACCACAAGAATATCGAAGTTCAAACTTCTTGTTGCGTTATTGCTACATATATTTCGCTACATATTATTTCGAACAATAAATGAAATGGTCCAGAAAAACAGCATAGACATACTTTGCTAGAATGTGATTAAAACAAAACCAACGTTTTGAGATTTTTATTTGTTTCAATGCAGATAATAATTGATGAATAATTCAGTAAAATAAAAATTACTTTTAATATTTTCTATCTTAAATTGTTTTTTAATTCAACCAAATCTCATCAAAAAGACTATCCAACCTAGCCGTTCAACCGATACTCTAATCATTCATTGCAATCTCAAAGCCGAAACTATAAATTAAATTATAATTTACTGCTTAATTAAACATTGAAAACATAAATACGCATACTCAAACATAGAAATTGAAGGATCTCGTTTCAAAGTAGACCCCTGAAAGAGTCTCTTCGTTTCCCTTTCCCTTGTTAACGTCTCGGATATGTCGGTTCCCGAATTTCGCAAGCTTCGATGTTTACCGAACGATCGAAGCATCGACGAATCTATCCTATGTAAATACGGCGGACGCGAGAAGTTGGTCGATGGCGTGCTTAGATCTCTCGGAGTTTAGTTTTCCACTTGCCCGTTTTCCCGTGCGTTTTCACCCCCCCCCCCCTTCCGTCATCAAGACTCCGAGGCATGATTCTTCGGTGCGGGAGAAACGATTTTTCGAGCAAACACTCCAGGGCCTGGGGGTTCTTTCCCCGTATTTTCCCGCGCTTTCTGGCTTACCTTCGATTCTGCATGCATGGGAAACACGCTCTGGGAACTACTTCTTTGCTTTCCGTCGCTTCAAATGTTCAGTTGTTTGGCGGTTTCGTGCTTCTGTACTGACATCTGATGTACTGCGCCTGTTTTGCGCTTTATAATTAGAAAGAAATTAATGGGTTTTCCGAATCATACTAGAAATTACATCATTTTTAATGCTTTGAAATTAAATTTTAGCATTTATCATTAAGGGGCATTGTTGGGCATTCGTAGTAAATTTTTTAAAAATGGCCAATTCTTGCTCTAAAAATGTTTTTCATTTTTACCAGGGAAAGTAGACGATGAAACTAAATAAAATGGATGCATTTTTTGGCAATGTGAGCTAAATCTAAGCTGCAGCGACGATGGTTCCTTTTTTACATTCCGTTGGAATACAGAAATCCTAAAAATACTAAAGCAAGAATTAATTTTCTTTCATTATTTAATTTTCTTTTTTCTCTGACAGCATCTCTGTGGTTTCAAAAAGTAAATCTTTCAACTACCGCCTCGAAACAATCACTTTGGCTATTGTTATTAAGTTAATGAATCTACAAACTATTTTCACGAGATTTTGTGGTTTATAACAGCTTTGCATGTATCTATACAAATTTACTACAAAAAGAATTTTTGTTTTCAAAAAATATAAGTAAGGTGGTATTAAATGAAATCAAGTAAGTTTGATAATTATAATGCTAAAATTATACTCAAGAAAAGATGAAACTCTTATCGTAAATAGAATTAAATATAATTTCACATAAATTTTGAAGATAAAAATGTAAAAAATTAATTATCACAATTATTTATTTGGACTGATTTTAATTTTTATAGAATCAAGTGTAACAATAAAAACTCTTTACTCTGGCTTTTTCCATTGAAAACTTCAACTTAACATTAGAATTCTCTTATTTGCTTAATCTTTTTCTTACAATCTTTTTTGCATAAGCCCAACACCTACAACTTCTTAACATTTTTACTTTCTAACTTATTCTCCTTTTCTTTTCGTTCGCTATTTACTCGCCATTGTTCCTTGCATTCTCCATCTTCTCTTTCTCCCGTTTCGTTTTCTCCTAGGTGGTACAGGATTGGTACTGCAGCTGCAAAGGTATCTTTTTCCATGGAAGGAAGTTAACCTCTGAGTTTCTATGTAAATTCTCAGACGCAGCAGTGCCTCTAGGAAGGGATGTTCGATCGTTCGGACGTGCCTTAAATCGAACGTGCCTGCGGGACGACGATATCGTCCCACTGATTTTCCCGTACATTTGCAATGGTGCTTTGAAAAACTCCTGCCAACTTATGCGGAAATTCCAAATCCTATTGGCTGCAGTCGAACGCTTCTCTTTCCTTATTTTCTGTTCCGATTGTTTGCCACTCCTCTGGAGTATATATTGTAACGTTATTATTAAACCCTCTGATAATAAGAATTCCAAGACTCTGCCGGCAGAATTGGTAGAACCATGCATTGCTAAATGAAACGGCAAAGAAGTTCCGTATGAAAAGCGTTGAAGGTACATAAAAATAATCAAAAGATCGTTTAGTTTTTTTGTTTTGAACTTTTTCTTATTATAGAAAAATAAAAGAAAAAAAACAATATACTGGAAAGAAAATCATAATTCATAAACGATGAATTCAGAGAAACAAGTTTGCTTATTTACATTTATCTCCACGCTTTCAACAAAATTGTTTAACAACAACTGACGTCAATTTTTTCTTCCTAAAACACGAAGTACAAACAACAATAAGCATGCATCAAAAATGAAAATTGCGATCACTCCTTGAGAGATTCCTCTGAACGACGAGCCAAGAAGGATGAGAACCTTTAGCGGAACTAGGCTGACCGGACCTTCTGCTCGCTGCTCCGTTTACAGTGAAGCCGTATCATTGGCTCCGCACTCCTTAACCCTCTCGAGACCGCTTGCCCGGTTTATATGACTGCGTTACATTATTCAGCGTAAGGTAGCGGTGGGCACACAGGTTAACTGCCGCGTGCACGATCGTGCAAGAAAGGCTAACTAGCTGACGCCTTAATAATCGAGATGTAGTTGAATCATTGAGCAGCGGCGACGTTCAACCGGCGCGCTGCTTTATTTTTTATTCGAAAATAATTCGGATTGTGGAGAGGTGCAAGTAAATTAGAGGCACTTTCATTCGGATTATAATATTAAGCTGCAATTTAGTGATTTATTAAACCATGCATAATCAGGTAGCTGTAGTTAACATTTTTAAAATAACAGATATCTTAAAATAGAATTAAAATCAATTGTTTCTCATAAACAAAGGATTAAAGAATCAACATTTTTTTTGCGAGATTTTTTTTAAAATTCACACCTTTATTTTTTGTCCGAGCGAGAATTTTTTCTTGCAGTTTAACCGTCTCTTCTCAATTTTGCAGTGACTGCAGGGCTTCCGCGATAAAACTTTTTACACGCGCCAGGCCGTTCGTTACGTCGATCAGATTACTTACTAACATTCATTACCTCGTCGCGCTTGCCCGTTCTTCTGGCGCTACGTTTGTCGATAGAACGTTTTCAGTTGTCGGGGGGTTGAACAAAATTATTTCAGAGGGGATATCTTAGTTTGCTTAGTCACGGAGACGTCAATTAAATAATTAAATTTTAAATATACGCTCTCGTGCAAGTTTTACTTGTTCAAATGCAATTTCTGGTTAATAGAAAATTAGTTTAACGGATCATTATGTGGCAATATAAAGCAATATTATCCGTGTAGAAATAAACACAGATATTTACTGACCAAACGCGACATAATATTTTCAAATTCTAGTAATTAGGTTTATTTATCGAATAAATAATTTAACCATTTTCAATCTGAGCTGTGAATTTGTAAAGTATTTCGAGATTTACTAAATCTCTTAAGTCTTGGAAAAAAAAATAAATCAAAAGTGCCTGAAATCGAGTAAATACACTACTGATATTCTATCGAAGTATCTCAGTACACTTCTTTTAACTGACTGTTTACACGGTCCACGTGTGACTTTGATGGCCGTATACTTTCCCCTCCGACACGTCCCTCGTATTCTTCTCTATAGGCTCCCTTCGCAAATCCACTTTGTTCCGATTCCTCGCGACCCTTTTATCGAATCCTCCTTCCCCTGTCCTTCACGGGCTCGGGTGTAAGCGTCGAGTGTGGAGGATCCTCACGAATTGGCGGAATGGTGCCGTTGCCCTTTTGCAAACCTAACCTTCGCCGTCTCGTGTAAATAGCCTCTGCTTCATTTGCGTTTCTTCTTTTCCTCGCTCTCTCCCTTTTTCGAGCTTTTTTCGTTCAGCGACTGTCTCCTTCTGATGTTCTCGTATCCGGAGTATTTATCTTACGTTATCCCCTGCCGTGAAGTCTATTGTATTTGCTTTTATGTAATACGTAAAAGCGGAATTTCAACTTTACTTGTGCTTGCAGTGATAGTAGAAATTCTATTGTTAAAATTTACGCTTCAATGATAAATAAGATTGTATTCATTAAGCGAATTAGATTGATAATATGTTCTAATTATTATAGCACGTAATATTATATTATTCTATTGAATTTATCTCAGACGCAAGACAAACTAGAACCGGTTTGGTTCATTTGATCAGCAAGTGCTGCTAATTTAAAAGTTTTTTTTTGCTGTAACTTGTAAGTTGTACAAATTGATGTATTTCCGTTCAGTGAAGTTTAAAATTTTCTCATTTGAAGTGGCGGCTATTCGCATGAGCGAATTTGTGATTTATTAACTTTTAATTCTAAAAGATTGAAAAAATCTATATACTTCACCCTTATCAAATTGTAAATTACTAAATCACAACATTTGGACATGCAATTTCATCTCCACACGACGTAAAATATAAAAGTTTATGTTTCACTGAATGAAGATGCATGAATTTGTACAGCTTGCAGTTAACGACAGAATGCAAATTTTAAATTAGCAATATTTGTTGATTAAATAAATCAAATCGGTTCCAGTTTATTGCTTTTGATCAAACATTTAATACAATTGCAGTGTACTAGATTGATTGAACGTTTAATACAATTATAGTATTACTATAGTGTATTGTTAATATAATTTTTTTTCAAATGATTTTAAAAGAAAACTTTAAACAGCGTATATGATTCTTGAACTACCTACGTGGAAAGCATAGAAATATTATTGATTTGAATACTTTCACGTTTTACAAGAGAAAGGGATATAATATTACTTACAGTAAGAAAAATATTCAACTTACGAATACCGTTCCAGCATAATTCTGCTCAAATTTCTTTTTGCTTAATGGTCCCCAGAGGGGCACCGAGCGACTGGCTCCGAAGTAAAACCACGGAACTCAATGAATAGGCACGGAAGTATATATTTTTGGTTCAGAACGAAATTACCGTTCGCGGTAATTTGTAATTCAAATTAAAATTTTCCGCTCCCACGAGTGCTCACGAGTGAAGCTGGATGGGGGTTTAGCTCGGGTGGCCTAACGACAGACGATCATGTGAATCTTTAACGAGAAAATCGTTATCCAGCTCGTCTTCCCCACTTCCTTTACCCCTTTCTCTCTCTCTCTCTCTCTCTCTCTCTCTCTCTCTCTCTCTCTCTCTCTCTCTCTC
>JAWWEO010016410.1:0-24331 GCA_035582975.1 Ormyrus labotus
TTGTATAGAACCAAATCTTTACAAAATTTATATAAAATTATTATAAAAATTATATAAATTATTTCCACTTGGGACCGAGGAAACTTGGAATGCAAAAAGTGCAAGTCCGATAAACGGCGAGGAGGTGAGGGGCGGCCGTTCATTCCCGGCGCCGCAATTCGTTTAACGAACTTTCGCCGGCACGTTCTTACGGCGAAATCGCTCCGTAAGTGTGATGATGATAACGCGATGTGCTCTCGAGACCTGGTTCTCTCCCGTCGTGGCCGCGGGCCGGCCTTTTTTTTCTTTTTTTTTTCTTTATTAGCGACGTTACTCCGCCCGGGCCTCTATACCACTTCGCTCTCGGCGGGTCTTATCGCGATTATTCCGGCGCGCGACTCAATAGGGACGAGATTATCCCTTCTTCTTTTAAGTGGCAGGCTGTTGAGCCGGTATTAAGCCTTTGAGAAGCCGCTCTTGTTAAAGATTCCAAATATTAGCCTGGCGGTTAAGCTGTCGTCTTTGTAAACATGAATGTTGACTGATTGACGTCGAATTGTCGTGATAGATTTTGATGTTCCGTTTCTGTTAATGAACGAGTGCAGAATTATGCCGAGGTGAATTATCGATCTGGACCAGTAGATATAGGTTCTTTTTTTTGAAGGGATAAATTACTTATTATCCCTTGAAAAAGCCTATTAACTCCGACCAGATCGATAATTTATTTCAGCGTTATAAATCCTGCCGAGTGATAAAGCCCTTTTACGCTCAAACTCCAGAATAAATCCATTTTTTATAAAATTTCACTTGTGTGAAAGCAAATTTTATCTACTGCTATACCGTTACAAATTATTTGTAAAAGTAATTTTTATTTTTGGGTAGAAGAATTTTTAAAGATCAAAAGCTTGCAATCGCAAAATAAATTATAATTAAAACTGTTTTTAAGTTGTAATTTTACTAGTTAATATTAATATAAAAAAAACTGAAATTTATTCTTACACCCCGTACAATTCGCAATTCAAAGTAATTGCGTTTCCATTCAATTAACTCGTCGGGCCAGAAATTTCGTGAATCTCCCAGGACGCATAAAAGTGAATTTAATTATATTAACAGTATAGCTGTTACTCTAAAAAAAAGTAGCTTTACTCGAAAGAAATAAACGCGGCTCGTAAAACGGCGGCCATAATCATAAATCAAGTCGAATAAAGCTAAATGGAGAGTAGCGCGCGAGTACAGCAGACGGCCGGCTTCGAAATCAATTTCTATTACAGAGCGACGCGCGATTCTAATTGTTTAAGATCGAGCTCGCCGAAAATTATATCCGGCCCCCGGTAAATCATGATAAATCGCGCGGCAAACGAAGAATAAACGAGTCTCCCCTCCCTCCTCCGCTCCTTCGGGGGGAGAGACGATCTATGCTTCACGCATAAATTAGGGGCAAAGTTTCGCGACCCGACTCGTTGACCCGCCGCTCGTCTCATTGTCGCGTGAATTTTGGGCGGTGAAGCTCGGGTTTCAATACTTGTCGTCTTTGCGGGAGGTTGTGAAAACAAGTAAAATGGATTTTTTTTTTATCTCAAAAGGGGTCTTTTAAAATAATAAGTTAAATTATTTCAAATTCAGACGACTTCTTTTAATGAAAAAACCTTATCAGGAGTAAAACTCCGTTTGAATTTAGAAAGCAAAAAAAAAAGTAAAACTTTAGAGAAAGATAAAAAAAAATAACTTTAGAAATAGAAACCCAACTGTATCTTTTTCTTTTACGCTTGATTTCCCATGCTTTAAAACACGACACGACCCAGTCCACATAAACTTCCGTCCGCTTTAATAAATTTCCAGCAGAACCTTCGATACTACAATAGCTTAAGAAAATTATCCCCCGGCCGCGTAAATCATGATAAATCGCGCGGCGAATAAGCGAGAAATTCCCGACGACGAGGAGACAACGCGCACTTTCCGCATAAATTAGACGCGAAGTTTCGCAACTCGATCAACGGCCCGGAATTTTCTTGGGTGTCGCTGTCCACTTATCTCGTTATAAGACGCTCGCGGCCGAAGTGCGCCGCTGAGTTTTGTATAATTTCGCTGGGAGTTGTTTGTTTTTGCGGGGGGGACCGAGTTTGAAAATTGCGGTCGGACAGTCGGCGTTTCCGCGAGAGCCCGCCGAGGGGCGTCTGGCTTGTGCTTGTCAGTGTCATAAGGAGGCGCGTTATATTTGCGGATATTTCCCCGTGGATTTGTGGAGGTTAGAGAGGGATTTGTTGCTTTGCTCTTTTGGGTTTGTGAACTTTTTTGTTAATGAAGTTTTAAATTTATTTGTTGGGCTTTTAATAGTTTATTTCTCTGTATTGTAAATAGTTTCTAGAAAGGAGAGCGATATATGTAGATCAGTTTCTAAAGTAATTGAAAATTTTTGAAAAAAAAAAAGAAGAAATATTTTGATTTTGAGATTTATTGTAGTTGAAATTGTAGAAAGGTGAAAAATTAAAAAAACTAAAGTAATTTTTCATCGATGTCAAAATTTCAATCAACTTGTTTGAAATATTACTTTGTTTTAGTAAAATGTCGCTATTTGATTGATTGTTAATCCGAATAAAATAAATGGGTCAAGTGAACTTCAAATTATTTTTTTTTATGTGATTGACACTTCGTTCAATGCAATATATCAGTAGAACCAATTAATACTTACAAGTTTAACTTGTTTTACTACGTATTACAGAAGCAACGAACATATTCCTATTTTCAATTGGAAAATTAGTGCCAAACCCTTCTGCGCAAAAATATCTACACGCCTTTGCTTTTGTATATACCCATATAAAAACAAAGTCGTGCAGAATATTTTCTTTCAAAAAGTGTTTGATGCCTCAGAGAGTTCTTAGCCCTTTCAGTATGTCTTCTACAAAGGACATTAAATTCACGTAAATAATTCAATAATGTACATTTCGAGGTTTAATGCTTAATTAGGCTTCAGTTTTATTAAAGTAATTATGTGCAAACGTATTTTAGCCTTTCCAACTTTTACAAAGACTTTTACAAAATCAAATAATTATAAACCTTTTCAGATGATATGATTCAAGAATAACTACTCTATAAATTTATATCTTTGTACTTATCAGTAATTCTAAGCCTGTTAATTAGAAATTACTTCCACAGTTAGATCGTCCGATATTATAAGCTAGTCCCAATTATTGACATCCCTAGAACGCAGAGTAAAATAAATTTTTTACTAAAAAATTAAATGCAATATATCCTGCGTAATCATCCTACATAATATAAATATTTTATACAAAATAATAAAAATTCGTGACTAAAAGTGTTAGTACGAAATTATCTTTAAAACCTTCTGAAATTACACCAATATCTTCGCCTCAAAAGATCGTCCTCTCAACCGGCTGAAACTTTAAAACCCGAAACCCCAGATACCTCGAGGTCGAGCCGCAATCACACACAGGGCCAAAGCAAACAAAGCCCGACTGCCTCGCATCCTCGCCGAGCGACATCCAGGCAGCTCAAACGTCAGCCCCGACGGTCTTATCGAGTCGTCCTCCGACGACACTTGGGAGCGTCTGCGCCGCCGTCAACTATCTCTCTCTCTCTCCGTCTCTCTAAATGTGCCCCTTTGGCGCACTAATCACCCGCAGATAATAACAGGCGTCGGCGTCTGCGCCGCCGGTAATTAGATTGCGCCGCGCAATAATGCCGCCCTTTTGTGTGTTTATGCGCGCGCGGGGCCGCTCGTCGAGGAAATCTCGCCACTTGACGGATATGCACTCGCGTCACGCGATGATTAATTAAATTAAGCCGAATTCGGGCCTCGATCCTCGGCGGCTCCGCCGAGAGGGATGGAGGCGGGAGGCAGAGGGTTTGGTCGCTTTTTTCGGGTAATTTCAATTGGTTTTGGGGTTTGCTTGAGGGGATTTGAAAGGATCGAATTTTTTACACAGATAAAATTTTCTATTTAAAACTACCGTGAAAATGACGATAATCTCGGGGCGAGGTTGTCGTATTTGAATTTTTAATTGTACGATGACATCAAATTTTATTAATTTTTATATCAAAATTTTATCATGCTACCATAGTAAAATGTTATTCTATTACAAATTCGTATGATATTTACATAAAATTTTTATCGCTGCTGGGTATAAATTTTTATCATGAAAAACGTTCAAACGATAGTCGACCTATTCTACCTAACCTTAATTCAATTTTCAGTGTAACAAAAAATATTAACATATAATTTATTGATAAAAATGGAAAATTATTAAATATAATTTATTTATTATATTTTATTATCACTAATTTGAAAATTTACTGTATTTAATTCGATTTTGAATAAATAAACACGATTTTGACATTACTAGGATTGAGTAATAATTTTTACCGTGCTGTTACGTTAAAATTTAATCTGATTTCAAATAATTTTTTTGAGATGGAAGTCCTGCCCCACGATTATTATGGTTTTCATGGTAATTTGGAATAGAAAATTTTGTCTGTGTATTATTTTAATATTGGATCCACAGTCAGAATAAAATTCTACAGTAAAAAATCATGAGATCTTATTTTACAGAAATGTATAGAAAAGATTTTGCCTTATTAATGGTCGAAAAGATACTTAAATCTCCAAGTGTCCCAGAAGTCTTATCTTAGAACAAAGTTACTTATCATTTGAAAACTTTTATCTTGCAAAGCGTTCTGGAGAAGACTCGGATCTCAGAATCATTTGGAACATTCCTTTGCCAACGTTTAGTTCAATATACCTTATAAAACTAGTACTGATATTCCGAGCTGAATTTTCATCCCTTTCCTGGACTACTCCGTAAAAGTAAAATTTACGCGAAGTAAAATAGAAAATATTGATAAATTTTAAGCTAAAATGCATCTTCAAGGCGGAAGAAGACTAAAGTTGATTCCATCAAATAAAAGTAACTTTTTACTCCCTCCCTCGTAAACTTAATTCTAATTTCCGAGGAATTCGTAAAGTTAAACTCCGACTGCACTCGCGCCCTCCTTCCGTCTTCATCGTCCATCCGACTAAAATTCAGCTACAAAGTCCGCAACAATAAAAACAGTTTTACAGCTCGGAACTTTATTAGCACCTAAAACTCCTTCCTCCCGGATATACATATACATAAATACTCCGCGGGGGCACGAACTCGCGATTCCGACTTCCGACGGCGATATAACCGGGCCTAAGAATCGGCGGATTAGCCGGGGACAGGACGACGGTGCCGCTAATCGAGAGAGGCGCAGGCCGAGGCAATTAGGTGCCGCGCCGGCCGATATTGGCGGCGTAACGGCGCGGAGTTTGATCGGCCGAGGCCGTTGTATTGAAATTGGCCGCTGTCCGCCTCGAAATAAATCGATTCCGATCTCGGCGTTCTGCGAGGAGCCGCTGCCGTTGAGGAGGGAGGCTTTCGTTGGGGAATTTTGAGACAGTTGATTGGGAAAGTATGCGAGAGATTGCAGGTTGGGGCGATGGGATTTAGTGGAGATTCCTGCGATTTTGGGGTGTCTCCCGAGTAAAAAACATTACCTTGGGCTGCAGTTGTAGTTCAAATGAACTTTATCTAAATTTAGCCCACGAGACACAGCCAAACTTGCGTTTTGTCTCAAAATATATTTAGAAAAAGTTCAGAAAAAGTTTAATTAAATATTGAAAAAAATAAGGTAATTCGCAAAAAAAGAAAAAAAATTTTTTTCCTGTCGGGAATTGCGGATATATCCGTAAATAACATTATCAATTTTTTAAAGTTGCCCTGCTAACTTGAAGAACGTTACTAAAACGAAACTTTATTTAAAATTAAAGAATCAGTTTGTTTTTATAATGATAATGTGACACAAAATTGTACAAGTACATACGTACTATATTTGACGAGACAACTTTATATAACAGACCTAATTAAAGACCTTAATTAATCTGTACATACTTGAAAGCACACGGGAGCGTTTAAAAATATAAAAGTGTCTAGAGCCGCGGCACTCGATAAAATTTAACTAGTAGATAATTGGCAAAATTGATCGAGCACCGGGAAATTTACCTCTCCAAAAATTAATTGAACACTTTTAGTTTCCCGTTAGTAGATCAGGTTAAAAATCGACGTTTATTTTTCGATCTAAAAGTCCTTACACCCAAACTACTTTACAGCAGAAAAACCTGAAATTAATGAAATGATCCGCAAATATTTAACGTTTAAAAATCGTCCATTTTAATTCCCAAAAGACAAACCCCTCTAAAAATTCGAACGCCCCCCAAAGTACTCGCACACTTCGCGGCTCGACATAAACCCTCTCTAAACGACTCTAAATATCCCCGACAACTCGGTCCGCGGCTAAAGAATTCATAAAAAAGTCTCTCGCCCAACCGACCGACCGGACAAATTTCCAATCCAATAAACCGCGCTCAATAAACCATCAAACAAAACTGCCGCGAAAACTGCCTCTTCTCACGTTTCCAATCAAGCCGGCCCGACGTGCCGAATGATCGAGCGCCGAAGCAGCAGCAGCAGCGGCAACGGCGGACTAAAAAAGCCGCTCGCGCCGTCGGAGATTAATCGCATAACGAACTGGGGGGGCCGGTATTGATTTCGCGTTCGACGTCGTTATCGCGCACGTAGCGTCGGCGCGGGTTGGAGGAACGAGTCCCTCTCTCTCTCTCTCGTTTGGATGCGCAACGGGAACGCAGCGCGGCCTAATGCAGTTATTCAGGCCGAGCTGAAGGATTGGGCTTTGGAGTCGCGCGGCGACTTCTGCATGCGAGCGAGCGCCCCGTTCATTAGTCAGTCAAAGCGCCTCTCGAAACTTCACGCACCGATCATTATCTTTGCCCGCAGGCCGTCCCGAGAGCTCCGTCAATGCTGGGGTATTGCCGAAAGAGACCGTTGATTAATTAGCTCATTAGGTCGCGGGGGGAAGGGGGCGATCACGTGGTAGGCCATCCGACGATTTCAGTTTTCGTGCTTTCGCAGGTTTTTCGGGGTTGATGGGAGGGTTTATTTTTTGACGTAAATTTAGTGGTAGAAACTGAGAATAAATAGAGGGGGGAAAAAGATTTGTATAATTATTATTGATGCGTGGATCGAGTTTTTATAATCGATAACGTTTGATTCTGAAAATTGAAAAAGCTATTTTAAAGGGACAGTATTTTTTAAGAAGCGAGGGAAGCTACATTATTAACAAATCAAAGCTTTCAATAAAAGGTATTAATTAAAACGCAATGGAAGCCAGTCCTCGGGGCTTCATTTAAAACAATTTAATTAACAGAAAATAGTTCTCGTTGCCGACGGTCATTACGTAAATGCAATTTAAAAGGAAAATAGTTTTCCAAGCTATCGAAAAAAAAAGCATTCGCGTAACTGACAACAGGAATTTCCCCTCCGTACCGTAAGGCAATACCGGGTATTAAATAATTTGCAACAATAGTCCACGAGGTCTCGCTCATTCGAATTCAACTGCTGAAACAATGTGCAATTTCGGTCCAAGACAAGCCGTTAACTAGTTAACCGCGGCAGGACTTTTCAAACATGTCAGCCTCGTACGTTATACCCTTACAAGTGCCGCGCGCCCCGTCCCGGCCGCCGCGACGACGATTTATTGCCCCAACTTTCTAATTACCCGCTCTCCTTGGTGTCTTGAACGTGCCCGTCCTTTGACTGAGTACGGCGCGTCTGGGCTAGTATTTATTCAATGTCGTTAAGCGTCTGCCGGCAGTTTTCTGGACTGATCGCGGGGGTCGAACTATGTTGGGATTTTTTTTTTGGGCGAAACTTTTAATATTAGATTGAGGAGAATGCTTTGGAGAATTGTTAATGCGGTAAGGGTTGAAGGGTAAGTTAAGATAAATTAGCGTAATAAAATGATTTTTTTTTTTTTTTTTTGAACTTCGTAAATATTTACAAAAATTTTAGTGACATTTTAATGATAATGAAAATTTATCGAAGTTTATTTTAAATTATAATAGCAGACAGCATTTGAAATGCATAAATCATTTATATTTAGCTTTCTAAACAAGAACATTGGAAAAGTACAAGAATATTCCAGATATATTTCATTACAGTTTTTTATTACATTTACAGTGTCAACTTTTCTCTTCTGTATGATTTATGAAAAAAATTACGATAAATTTGCGTTAACAACACTATATTTATACTCATGAACGAATCACAATTACACCTCAATTTCTGGATGCTATTTCAGTACAAAATCACGTATCCAACATAAAAATTTCCGAATAAAAAAATCCCGCAAAACTATAAATAATATCGTCAACATCGCGTCTCAACAAAACGCAATTTCAGTTGATTCACCGCCCAGAGCTTGTCGTTGATCCAAGCGCGCAGGAAGCGTCCGGGAATACCAGGCGAGAGCTGACACGTTCGGAACTGTCTTTCACGCGGGCTGACGGTGACTTCTCGTGGTTGTCGGGCCGTGGCTCCGGGGACGATTACGACTGGTTTGCTTTGCGATTTGCATAGGTGCGAGTAATGGTCAGCCTGGATTGCCGCAGAGGACACGACTCCTCTCGGTAACGAAGGTTCATCGCTCGCCCCCTAAGTGTTTTTGGGCCGCTTGTGCAAAATGTTGCGTTTGGATGAATTTTTCATTTTACGCCTCGCATCGATTTATTGTCGATATTAGTCTATTAGTTGATTTATTAGTTAGGCCAGGAGATTAATTTATTTATTTGGGTGTTTTCTTTAGGAAGGTTTGTGTTTAGGGATAGTCTTGGAGGGTTTCGTAGTTTTTTAGTCTGGGATTTAAGAATTAAGAAAAATTTAAATAACACTGAACGTATCAGCAGTTTGTTGGGAGATTATCTTTAAATTTTAATAAGAAATAATAGTTTTGTGTAAATCGCAATCATAAAATTTATGTTTTTCAGAAACGAACCAAAAATCAAATAATGATTTGCTTTTACATGTTAATATTAAATTTAATTACTGACTCGAATATTAAATTAGGCTTATTAAATTTATTATGATGTAAATGTAAAATAATAGAGTGCACAAATATTGATACTGAAATTTATTAATATATTCAAAGAGAAATTTAATTAAACTATTTGGCTTAAATTTTCCAATCGTCGAACATAATGTAGGCATGAATAATAAAGGACTCTTTGCAATAAAACAAAACGAAAAACTACTTGTAATTTTACTTTACTGATCAATAAGATTTTTTGCCGTATTATTTTAACCAATGAAGTGAGTTAACTAAAATTTACCATCAATTTCAACGTGTTAATTCAAATCGTTATTCGTGTATCTACATCATACACATTATCATTAGCATTAATTCGATAGAATTTGCAAGTTCTATTTTATTTCACTGAAACTATTCAAATGAAATGAAAATTATACATACATTAAATTTCGATCCAAAGTACGAAATTAAAAATGGATCCAAAGATGAATAATACTTGTCAAGTAATTTTCAACGAAGTGTATTATATAATTATTAATGTTTTGAATTTAAAGTGCAGTTTGTCATTTTCCATCATAATTATCAGAAATTTTGAATTACGTCCATTTAGAAATATAATATTTGGAAACACATGCAACTTTTAGACCTTAAACATAAGTTAAGTAAATATCCAGTAACTTATAAAAATATTCCACTACAATTGACACAATTGTTTAATTTAACTTCATTTTAACTCTTGCGATTGCTCCCATACTACAAATAGATACCCTCACTCGCAACAAAAACAAGCTCCAACTTACTTCTACTTCTAGTAAACCAATGAATACCCACAAGCACCACCCCGTTAAAAGCGGCGACCGGCGGCGCTAAACATTCGCGTAAAGGCTTCTACAAATCATCAGCGCGTCGCGGTCACTTTAAAAACTCGTTACTCGCACTCGTGCATAAAACACAAGCATTCGTTCGACGGCCTTAGGGGCGAGCAGATGCCTCCCAAACCGAGCAACGTGTCGATGAGGAAATTAGCAAATAAAAGGGGAGAGATAACCGGCGGGTTGAGAGTTTAAAGCCGTTTAAGGGAGACGGAACTTTTTTTTCAAGAGACGAATATTAGATAATATCTAAATAGATACGTGTTCCGTGCGGTACGTAGGATAATAACAAAACTGGTTTAAGGATTGTTGAGTGTCAAAAACTTTTGTCACGTTGGATCTGCAATCTTTTCTTTTTGGATTTGGATTTTAGAGAATCGGAAATAAATAAATTTCAAGACTCGTGAATCTAAGGTTATTACAAAAGAACAAAAAGTTCACAAAGTATTTTATAAACCATATATTTGCATCTGATGTCTCAACTGACACGCAAATAACGGTGCATAATTAATATTTGAAGTTTCTTGCGAAGAAATCGGAACAAAAATAATATTGGAAGAGAAGTTGTGAAATTAATTCTACAAAGTGCAGTTAATAATCTCGATCCTTTATAAAAATTCTGATGAAAAATTCGCAATTAAGGAACTACGATATCAATAAAACATGAACAATAAAAAATTATTCATTCAATCCCATCAATCAAAAATCGGTTTCTAGTTTTTCCATCAACCTTATTTCCAATCCGTATACAGTACCAACAAACTCACATTAAAAAATCGTCGACGAACGAGAATTGAAAATCCATCACCAACCAAGGAGCACAACTCCGTCGACGAAGAATTTTTCGATACATCGTCAAAAAAAAAAAAAAAAAAACCTCGTAGAAGCAGCCCCGTTAATATCGCATAATCCAGCGGCAAAATCGCGCGAGGAACCAGTCAACCGGCAAGACGCTAACGCGATCACGCGTCCGCTCTAACAGAAACATAAAGCCTCTTTCACAAACGATTATTTTTACTCAGAGCGTCGTCGTCGAGAGAGAGAGAGAGAGAGTGAGAGAGAAAAAAAAAGAAGAGCCGCGCGCGTCGGGGGCACAAAGATAAAGGGAAAAAACGAGGAGCGCGACTGAATTTCAGCCGAGTGCATTACCCTTACACTACTTGCTTTTCACGAGGCGCGTGGAATTTTCTCTCTCGCCCTTTTTTGCCGGCCTTTCTCTCTCTCTCTCTCCCTCTCTCTCTATCTCTCTCTCTATCTCGGGCGCCATTGTCGCTGAATGGTTATTAGCTCGTGCGTATCAACGCCGGGCTGCATTCAATTCGAGGTTTCTTTCTCTGCCGAGCGGCCCCTTAACGATTCTCAGGCGGCGACGACGACGCTGCCGCCGGAGTTCCGTGCGCGCCTTTGAAGTGCGCCGTGGTTTTGGCTTATAAAGGACGCGCGATTGTTTATGGCGAGTTGTTAGCGCCCCTTTTTTATGTAGATCGAGTTTTGTCTGAAAATTCAGGGTGCTAGGTTTTCTTCCCCGGGGCTTAATGATGCCGCCTGCCGCGATGCCTTTATAAAAATTTATAAAGTGGAGTAGGTTGAAAGGTGGAAAGAAGGTTGATTGCGATTACTAGAAAGGTGCTTTTTTTATGAATCATTATGAATAATATTAATTTGAGATTTCTAATGCAATTCTTACCATCACATATATTATGTATAAAAATTTTAATTCAATTAACCTTTTCGCTTCACGACACTTTTATAAAAAGAATTTTCGTAGAAGAGGCACTAAAACCTTTCATAAAATATGACGACTAAAATCGTAATTAAATTAAGAAATTACACTCTACGCAGCAAAAAAAAAAAAAAAAAAACACAAGAACATGCCATAAATTTCGCTCGCGCGCTTCAAAGTAAAAACGAACAACGAACTGCTAGCACTGGCAAAGAAAATCCGCTCCTCTCCTCCGCTTCTCAATTATTCAAAAACTCCTTTCTCCCAAAACCAAGGCGATCAATCGTTTTACGTATTCATACACACCGAAGGTGGGAAAAACGCGGCCGTTAAAAACAAAGCCGCGGCGTAAACGTTAACGCGCGCGGACTGAAAAGAAAGGACGACGCGCGCCGGGGGTCATAAAAATTCAAAGCAGCCTACGCGCGCGAAATTCGCCACCCCTCCCCCCCTACCCCCACTGCCGTAATGCGATATGATATTCCGGGGGTTCTCTCGCGCGCAAGAAAATCACGGACGACGCAACACGTACGCGAGACCGGGTACAAAGAGCAGAAATGTCCGCGTCGACTCTATTTTCTAATTTTCGCCGGCTGTAATTGAGATCTTTATCTCGGGGGCGAGCTTTTTGCGTGGGACTTTGTGGGGAACTGGCTTTTTCGGAATTTTCGAGTTTAAATGTTAGGGTTTGTTAATTTTTGGGAGAAGCCGATGTGCTGGTGAAAGTAAATTGTTTGAAATTTGTTCACTGAGAAAAAAATTTCTTGAAATCAAAGAAAGCTTCATTGCAGGCGATCGATTAAATGTTTTTTTGATTCAAAGAAAACATTCTTTAATTCAAAGAAACACCGTTTTAATGAGAAGAAAGTTTGTTTAGAAAAGAAAAATTTTATTTAAAAAAAGAACATTTTTTTTCCTTTAAAAATAGCTTTCTTTGAATTAAAGAATGTTTGCTTTGATTCAAAAACATTTTTAACCGAATGCCCGCAATGAAGCTTTTTTTGATTTTAAGAAATTTTTTTCTCAATGTTTAATTAACGGCATAAATGGCTTAACGAAATCGCAGAGTTGGATCAGAGCCTTCGTAGATAATTAAATTTCATATATTGGACTCTTAAAAAAACTCCGCCATTCAAACCAGCGGCAATAATTTAAGGCGACGTCACGAAGGGAATAAAGTAAAAATTCAGTGCTATAAAATCCGGCGCATAATTAATAAATTATTATTATTATCAATACACGGTGGGACGTTGAAATCGTTAGAATAAATTACGAAAATCCCGCGTCGTTAACAATTTTTAACGCAATATTTAACGACGACCCGCATGTCGCGCTGCCCCGCGAATAAAATGCACCGGACAATAATTTAAAATTACAAATTAATTAAGTACTGTTGACCAGGGGCCGGTCATAATGCGGAGTCAGTAAATGTGTCCTCGAAAATGCGTATGAACGACTTAGCGAACTTATTAATTAATCGTCAGGAACGGCCGGCAGTTAATTACTGCGTCATGAGCATAATATAGTCGGCCCGTTTTGTATTTTATATTGGTATTTGCATAAACAATTTTCAATACCCGAGCCGAGCTTACAATTTCGCCTTGATTTCTTTATGTTTTTTATTTGAAATTTTACAGTCGTATACCACTTTATGACAATATTCATTTCAAAATTACCCTGTTGGAAGTTTTCATCATTATTTCACGAGTGTTTGGCGAATTTTTTAAAAATTGGCCTTAGTTTTTGACCAACAACCCTGCTAAAAACAACACCGTTTTCATCAAAAACTTGGTGAATATTGTTCAAATTGAAAATAATAAGAAAACGATGTTAATAATAAAATTCATAATCTAGGGTGATCGCACCAGTAAATGGACGATTAAGAATTTTTATACTGAGTATTAAGTATATTTTTATGCGTATTTGTTGTTTAAAATAATTTTTACGATTATTGAATGCAAGAAACTTCAATTTATCGGTAAATATATACCAGACGTATTAGAAATATTTGTTTAAATTGAAAATTTGCAAAAATTATGCGAAAGTCCCGTATTACCAGTAGATAGACATCTGCCAATCTCCATTTAGTTAACTAGTCCATCTATTGGTATTGTAGGTTATACATAGAGAAGATCCAGTAGATGGAAACTATTTTTGAAGACACTTTGATTTATGTTAAAAGGACACTTGTTGATAAGTATCACTTTAAATTTTATTATAGTAAACTTCTTTGCAATTAAAATTAAAGATTTTACTTGAAAAATAATTAGTTTTATAGATATAATAACTTTTAAAATTGTCCATCTATTGGCGCGATCACTCTATATATTGTTACTAGTATCATCCAAGCGCGCGAGCTAAATATGTTCTACGTCAGACTAAGATACTTTTAATAAAAAATATTTCTATCATACATAACATTGAAATTCTCTTAATTCATTGATACGTTACAAATGAACTGCGAAACGTAGACTTGACAAACAGTTTCGATTGGCAAATTTCACGTTCAAACCCGCAGGTTATGTTATTAATGACAATTAAATAAAATAATTTATAAATTCTGCGTCTGCTAGTTCAACCTAGTCTTACTTTATACTATCGTCAATCACGTAAGTCTAATGGAAGAGTAACGTTAAATTTTAGCCAATCGTTTTATTCATGCTTCAAGAGAGGATAATGTGATTTGGAACAATCATAAATCACGATATTTATTAAAATTGTGTTTATTTTACATAAAAGTTTTCAAAAAATGAAAAAGGCTCCCGCATTTTAAAATTATCAACAATTTTTACGTCGACCCAAAAGTTTACAGGAACGTAAGAAAAGTGTTAATTATCCAGCCTCCTAGCATGAAAATAATTGGACTGATCTTAGGAAACTGTAAGTTTTTATTTATCAAAATAATGCAGCCATTTTCGACAAAAATAATTAGACCAATTTAAATGATCGAACACTTCAAAGTAAGAAGCGGACTTTCCCAGATATCAGGGCCGGAAACATATCGGGTAAAGAATTTCGACGGGAATTCAATTACCGTAAAGGATCAGAGAAGTGTGGAAAGCGCAGAGAGACCCTCGAAGCTTTCCTCGTTTTTCTTTCCATAGAGGAAATTCGTCGACGCTTCGCTAATGACGAAAATTAGAACCTGGAAGTGCTTGACCTCCCTGGCCTTTTACCGTGGATTTTAATAGCCGCCGCTATTTTGAGTTGTTTCAAATTTAATAACGTTTTTGACCTATTATCGTTTATTTTATATCAAAAAAAGCTGCGTCCTTTGAGTAAGACCGAATTAATGAAGTACCTCATTACAAAATCTTTAATCGTAAAAGTAGTTTAATATTCTCTATACGATGAATTACTTTTGTATACTGAATGATTAAACGCAATACAAAGTTGTAGCGAAAAGAAGCAAAAGTTATAGTCATACTTTGAAATTCTTCTTTATAAGTCAACTTCTCTCATAATAAAACTGAAACAAATATTTGACATCAAAGAGCCGAATACATAAAACTTTATAAAAATGTAAAAATAACATTTTATATTTTTACAAATCTAGCACTTCTAATAATTCTAATTCGGGCGAAATTCGCGCCAAAAGTAAATGCAAAATAAAAAAAAAAAGCTAACTAATTAAAGCGACTAAAATGAAAAGTGACATAACGTAATGAAGATTAACAGTTACTTTCAGAGCGAACTTTTTCGCGCGGCGAAATGCACTCAAATAATCCAAGAGAGTGCTGTAACTGGCTGCGAATTTGCAATTCAGGGAATTTCAACTGCGATGTGCCAGTTATTGCTATGTGTATGCCGCGTCGCGAGAGGCGCAAAGAATTCTTGATTTTTCCCTTAAAAAATATTTTTCGGCGCGTCATCTCTGCTTGTCTTTTATTTTCGAAGCGCGTAATTTCGGGAAATGAAAGTCCGGCCGAGCGAATTTAAATGTATCGCCAAATATTATGTGCTGAAATTCCTTTTTTGGCGAATGCCAAAGGCTCTTCGTTAGTATTGCTTCCTCCTAGAGGAAGCATTGTGATAGTAATTTTTGGAGTTATTCGAAAAGTCGTTTATAATTGTATTTTAAGGTGTAAGGAAAAAGAATAAATGGTTTTTGAAAAAGTTATGAACTATTAATTAAAAAATTATTGAACATTTAAATGGCCTGTCGCTTTAGATACATTCATCTGCCTTTCAAAAATTCTATTTTTTAGGACTTTAAATATTCCAATAACAAAAGTTTTATTTAAATTTTGTTTGCTGTTCATTAAATTCTAAAATGAGCATATAAAAATAAAATAATAATAAAAACGAGATAATAATGGAACAATAAATTAGTTAGGAGGAAGCTAACTGCCAATGACTTGACAGCGGTTGTTTTTTAAGCGATATACGGAATTCGTTGGTGGATGGCGTCAAAAAATTGATTTCCTCATTTTTCTGCATTCAATTATTTACTTTTAATAGTATATTAATTGTATTCTGAATTGTATATTTACAACAATTTATTCACGTGCTTCTTAGAAAAAGACGAAGAAATTTATACTGCTATTAAAATGATAAAAAGTGCTCAGAACCTCTTAGAACGTCTTCCCTAGCATTTGTTTTTAAATAAAGCCGTACAAAATGCCAAGAAATAATTGCGTTGTAGAAATGCAAACAATTTTAATAAAAGATTTACTACCCACTTAATATGTGAATACATAAACCGCAATTCCTTAAGATTGCGCTATTTTCAAACTTATTTTCGCCAAACTTCCGAAATGCGACAAAATCAACACAAGCAGCCCCTGAAAGCACATCTCTTCGCGCGTCCAGAATCCGAAATGAAAAAAGGGAAAATGGAAGAAGCTCGTCCCTCATACATATCCATACTGCACATAAACAGCGTGAAACAGGCCGGGATAATTCAGTCTCCGAGGCCGCACTCAAATATTAATCAACGTCCTTCAAGACAAATCATATCCCCGAGGAAAAAGCGAGAGAGTCCCGGGCTCGATCAATTTATTACCCTACCCGAAACTAGGCCTGGGAGAGGGAACAAATCGACGCCGCGAGTAATTCATGAGCGACGCGGAGTGAACTCAAAGACTGATCTGGGGATAAATATTTATGCGGACGGCCGAGGAATTTCTGATTCGATTCCCCCCGCAGTCCCTCTTTTACAAATAGCCGCGCGCGTTTAAGATTTCCACGTGCTCTCTCCTCCTCCTCTGCTTTGTCGCTTATCGCGGAGTGTCTTTAGCGATTAATTATATCGGCGAGCTTTCAGCGCGAGAGGAATGTGTTAATTTAAGTGCTTCTTAATTAATGATGTGCCCCCGTCGGTATATCGGACGTTTAATGGAAGACTAATTGCGCCGGATATTTTTACTCGGATGCTATCCATTACGGACGCAAAGATTTTGGGGCTTTATTTTTGTCCTTTTGTTCGGGGAGAAGCGTATTGTGGTGATGAATGGTAGGAATGGGTTCGGCATAAAAGATTTCTTAAAAATAATTAATAACTTTTCTAACTTATTTTTTTTTTCTTTGCAGGTAAGCATGCGAAATTGTTCTTTCTGGTTTCTGCATCCGTGAGTATAATAATCGATTATTTTAAATTCTTTTAAATGTTTTTCTTTTAGTTACAAAAACACAGATTTTTATTATTGTACTGTTGTAAATAAATGTATAATTTTAAAAGTGCCGAAAACTCGAAGAAATATTCAGGAATCTTAATTAAACAATTACTTATTAAAATTGTCAAATTTACTGTGTTTAAATTCATTGGAATTTCAGTAGGTATTTCTTTGTTAATAAAACATCTCATCAGTGACTTCATTATCGATTCGCTTTCATAAGCTATTCAAGTTGGTGTGCTTTAACCGTGAACATAAAAGAATATATCTATAATTCATACCGTATTAAAAAGGTTTTGACACATAACCAAAGCAGTTACAGCCTCTCTGTCCATTAACCTATACCTACTATATTTACATTAAGTAAACTATTTTGGGAATATCCATAATTATCTAATTAAAAATCTTGCGGTTCGTTTAAAAAACGACTAAATTATTATTAATAAAAATTAGTCTTAATGATCTGTAAATATATAAAGTCCTGAAACTGTTTTTTAACTTACTACATTTTTACATTACAATACTCTTTGATAATACTGTATATGATAAGCAGAACATTTAAGTTAATTATTTTGAGGTTATACTCATCTGATGAAATCGCTAAGAACAATGAAAAAATGTTTTACCAACACCTAAAAACTAGGTAGTTAAATTGCTATCAGAGGTAAAAATGTATTTTATTTTAAAGCTATTTTACAATTGTGATACAAAAAGTTGCAATTATTACTTTAATAAAACGTTGAATTAGAGAAGTGTCGATAATAAAGTGTATTGAACAGTAGTTGGCAATTAAAAAAGGCAAAACTTGCCCAATAAGTTTCCCTCTGATAAGAAGAAAAATGTTGAAAAAAGGAGCCAAAGGAACGATGCGCAGAGGGATTAAAGTAATTCAAACTGAGTGCCGCAGCGAACGTGAAAAAAGCAGGCAACGAAAGAAGAATAAGGGAATAAGAATGGCACAAGAGAGAAAGAAAACGAGTGGAATTACGGAGAAAGAAAAGAAAGAGTAAAGAGTATAGAGGAACGAATTACAAAGTTATAGCGAAATAACAAGAAGGGAAAATTCCGCTTCAGTTGTATACGAGAAAAGAATACAAAAGCGGAGAAAGAATAACGAAAGTAAATATTTGCAAAATGCAGTGAAACGTAAGACGGAGATGATGCTAATATATCAACAAAGTTAGTTTTTCTTATAAATTTGCTGATGTAAAAGGACTGGTCATATTCTAAACAAATTTATTGTACACGTACGTATTTTCGTAAATAAATAATTTATTTAATTACGATATTACGATCGGGTATAATACATTTGTGTAAAATATAACCAGTCCCGATGCAAGCGAATTTTCTGATTTATTAAAAAGCAAGATAATGTTCTCTTATGCAATCTAAAGTTTTGATTAAAATTATTAATGAAAATTTTAAATTCATATTTGTTTGAAATGCGTGTATTATTATGTTTTTATGTATAGCATTTTAATTAATAAAGTAATTAAAACATGAATAAATTAAATTCTGTTATAAAATGGAAATAATAATCTATTATCAATACTTAATTTAAATTCATGACTTACACCAACCAAGCTATCGATTTTATCAAATTTTTTTATTAATCCATTGTATACTTTGAGATTTCGCTGAAACATTATCTTTAAATTAGTATAAATTAGTGTCCCATCTTAAAGCAATGGCGTTAGAGTTCGCGAATCCCAGATGAATAATACAAGCTTCTTAGTTAAGTATTCTGGGATCAGCTTAAACAAGTATTGCTATAGAATCCACTATCATCGAGATAATCTAAATAATCCAATGCTGCTGGAGCTGAATTATTTGTTGAAGGGTAAAGACGAATGTTGGCATGTAATTTAGTCAAAGACACGGATTACTTCAGGATTTGTAGATATTATTAAATAGATCTTAAGTTCAAGAAATCTATTACCTTTATTTCTAAACGTATCAAGTTACATTGGTGTTGTTATTTGACATTGTGTTTTCAGATCTTATTAATTAACTTTTGTGTACAAATACATACTTCACATCACTTTGCACTTCACATTGCACAAACACATTTTAAATTCAGTAATCAAAAGCAATGGAAAAGAAGATGATTGATGCGCAAGTTACGAAACTGCGTAAATGTACATAAAAATCTTGTACATATATTGCCATTTTCTTCAAAAAATATCGAGAAACCTGCGAAGTATGGAAAACACCCATTAACTAGTTTTGTAAACTCCTTTATAGAAACTTGTTGTCCACTAGAATTAATCTGAGATGAGTTGATCTGGTGCTCAATACATCGATAATTCAGTTTTTTACTACAGTAACCAGTAAGCAGTAAAATTCCACCATCTTTGGTATTGTACGAATCGACAAATAATATTTCGTAGCCAACTTCTATTTCCGTGCTAAACTGCTTCTTCAAATTTGTATCAAACCGCGTACAATTTACTACAGTCTTATTACTGAAACAAATACTAATAGCTTCATTTGCAACTGAAGTCGATCGATAAATCCCAAAAATCAACGTCTGTGACAGTTTATAAGGAAGTACACTAGTCGTATTTTTATCAGTGTCCACAGATATTAGCGTTTGCTGAAGAAACTCGCCAACACATAAAAGATACTTTGTTCCACTGCCCAAATGCAGAATAGATTGGATCATTTCGGAATCGGTATTATTAAAATTTGAAATAATTTTAATTTCAGACCACTGATTACTTGTCACATTGAACCTCCACATGCAAGGAAAATTATTGCACTTTTCCAAATTAGTCAAAAAGACGTCAATGCTGTCGTTGTAGGTTGTTGTGAATATCCTAATCAACTTTTCAGGATCATCGTCATTGACCAGCTTTTGATAATTGACTTTACAAGTCTTCATATCGATGATGAACAATTCAACGATGATAGCAGCCCATCCATACAACTCGGACGTGAGAACCTCTATATTGTTTTCCAAGGAAATTAGTCGATACAAAGGCTGTGAAGTCGAAACGTTTCTCTCAATAGAAACATCGCAAGTGTACTTCTTTCGACCCTCAGAGAAACTTTCCACAGTCACATTGAGCCTACTTTTGTCGGGGGTTTGGGGTCGGATGGTGATGCACGACTGGTAATTGCTGGATTCGATGAAAAGAACATCCTGGGGAAGTATCACCTCCTGCAGCCACCGAGACTTGAAGATCTCCTGCTCTATTGCAATTGTCAGGTTGAAGAAGAACGGAAGAGAGAGAATTATCGCTGATTGTAGAGTTGGAAGCATTGTCGATTGCTTCCTTTTAGGCGCAAATACTCTCTTTTTGAATATTTATGAGGTTATTGTGGAGTCTTTTAATTTGAGCGAGTTTATTCCTGATGCATTATTCAAACTGTAATAACAGAATTAATTATTTATTATGTAAAAGTGGTGCTAACTGTATACTGCTGAGTTATAAGAATTTACAAAGAGTCAGTAAGACTTACTTTGAATTATAAATAAACGTTACATTTTGCTCTGAAAATTTTCTTTTACTCCAGTGCTTTTATAGTTGAAACGAGGAAAAAGATCTGTACTTTTATGATTTAAAGAGGAATGAAGTTTCTATTATTTATCAAACTTAACAATATTATTTCTATAATAATTGTAAAACTTAATTTTCCTTATTTTAATTACTAAAATTCATTACTATTGAAAATTTTATGAAATGATACTACTACAGTAAAAATTTACAACTCATAGAGCATTTATTAACTTTATTAAAGAATTATTTACCACTTAATATAATTAAGGTTTACTTAACTGCAGCTTTTAAACAAATATTACTCTATCACTTGCACTTTCTTGTAAAGAAAACCAATCCTTAAATTTTTAAGATATCTTGTATCTTCTGTTTGAATGTTACTTTGCTTCTACCGCGTACAATCCAAGTCAATTCTCTTTTGCTGACTCAAATAGTATTTATGAGTCAACGTCAAACTGGTTTTACAAAATGGAAAATTCCATTTCAGAAATTTCTTACCTTGGCGGTATACCTTTTACTTAAATAAACCAAATTGTTTCTTTTGCACAAATATCATATTATAAACTGAAATATAATCTTCATATAGTAATTTGTATTTTACTTAATGAGAATATTTTATAAAAATGACACTTATTCATTTTATAACCTTTACGAAATTAAAAAAACATTTTTATATTTTGAATGTGACAATAAAGATAATTTGTATAAATTACAATTTTGAAATCTGAAAGTTAGGGTAATTCAGATTTAACGTAAAAAAGTTTTTGAAAATCACATTTTACCTTTTAAGCGAATAAGAGGTACACCGTAAGATCAGCTTCATCACATGCAAAACATGTCAGAAAGGCACGATTACTACACTATATCATTTCTATTAAAAATCACGACATGCATAAATTATGGGTTTCCCTCGGTTCTCAGCTCCGCTAGCTATACTTTTCCTGCATATTATCGATATTTCACTGACGCAAAAAAAGTCTTGACAAAAATTATCGGAATTCCGTACGCAAGCGATTACCTAACGTTTTCTCTCCACGTCCTCGGCGTTCCTTAAGTAAAAATATTAAAAAAACGGAATGGAGAAATAAAACAGACGCGCAGCGGAAAACTGTCGGCCATTCCAGCAGAAAGAGTAGAACAAGAAACGGACAGCAAACCGCGGCCTGTCAGCGACATGCCCGCCTGAATGAAAGTCGATCCTTGAATGGCGTGAATTTTCTGAAAAGTCAATAAGATATCGTTTGTTATACGTTGGTAAAAACGTGACCTTATATCGTGTCTCTTCACTTTCAAAAGAACGGTTTGAAAATATCTTTAAAATTAGACTGGATTTTAATGAGTGCAGTATGTCCTTCCAAGTTTTTCATTTGACCAAGTGAATGTTAAACGATCATAATTTATTATATTATGTGAAATTTAAATTATTGAAATTAATAAAGTATCTTGATATTACCGGCAGTTTTAATTGTTTGATGAGTTTACAAGGTAGAGGTTCAAATGACTGGCCTTTGCTGTCCAATTTTGCTGTAAAAAATGATTTATTATTTGGTTTTTACTCGAAACAGTCATATCAGAATAAAACAAGATTTATATTTTGTATAAAAATAATTATAAGTAAATAATCAAATTAATAATCAGTTTCATTGTTAATTTGACTTGTCACAAATGTTGTTCGACGTAAAATATAAATTTTGTTTTATCCTGACAATCAATTTCATTGTTAATTTGGCCTGCCACAAATTTTCTTCTGCATAAAATATAAATCTTGCTTTATCCCGCTGATGACCGTTTTGGGCCCGAACATTAACTTATAAATAATAAATAATTTTTTACACCAAAATTGGGCAGCAGAGACCATCTCTACTAAATTTTTGAGATTGCATAATATAAAACACATTGAACGTACAAACGTAATATATTTCAAGAATACTGTACTAACTATTTAATAACCTCCAGCGATAATCTATATTAAAAATCATAATTACATTTGCGTAAAGTTTATAAAAAATCGGAGTAGAATAAAAAAGCCTGAATATTTACAATGTCGTACCGTCGCCGTTATCTCGGCAATTGGCGAAAATTAAAAACTATAAACCGCGATGCAGGCCGCCTGCTTTCGAGCGCTTCGATCCTTATCCTCGGGATTTTCACTGGCCGCTCGTAAACTCATCGGAATAGAATTGCGAATTGGACTAGATTCCCGGGCCGATGGCAGACCTCCAAGAGCGTATCGTGTCTGCGTCGTCGCGATTGTTGCTCGCGAAAAGTTATGCGATGACTGATTTTTCGCTCTCTCTCTCTCTCTCGGCGCAGTGCAGCCGCCGCCGCCGCTTGCACTCCTTAAAAGTGGATGCCCGCGTTTTATGGCAATGAGAGTCGGGAGTTTAGTTAATGGGGGAGATAAATCCGGAAAGTTGCGAGATAAGAAGAATTGTTCATTTCGGTATAGATTCTTGGCCTCTTACTTTAGTTTCGAATGAGTAACAAAATTCATGTTCGCTTCACGTTGTTATAAAAGGCTTTTGAAAGGATATATTATTGGTATAGTATTATAAATTACGAAGAATCAGTTTAATCATTATATTTTCATATAATGAAAGAAAATAAATTAAAGAAATAATTAATACAGTATGATAAATCTCTAAAGTTTATAATATCGATCAGTTAAAGAATGCAAAATAATCCAGTACCAAACAAACACCCCTCTCCCCCCCACCTCTCTAAATAACTATACAAATAATCCCGAATTTAACCCCAAAGGGTCACTTTCCCCGGCCAACTTACAAAAACTTTTTATCGCCCAGCCTGAAAAAAGCGCCCCAGGAATACATGCAGGCCGGCGCTCCAAGACACAAAAAAAAAAATTAGCAGGCCGCGCGGCGCTCGGGCCACCCCGAGGCGCACACATCCGGGGCGTCATCTATCTTCGGCGCCTGGGGCTCGGCGCAGAACTAACGGCGACAGTATAGTCCTCTCTCTCTCTCTCACTCCCTCGGTCGGGTCGGAAAAATTTCCCGGGGGATATTTTGCAATTTAACGGCTGAAAGCTCGCAAGCGCGCGTCTCCTTATCGGCGATTTTCGGGGGGGGCGTGGCGGCCCCGCAGACGATGACGCGATTGTCGGCTGAGGAATTCCGCACGCGATACGGAAAGACAGACGCTTAATGAAGTTTTCCTCGTGTATTTCCCGGTGAGAGTCGGGGCTTTGGTGAGGGAGGGGAAAGGAGGAGTTCGCGCGGACCGATGGAGAAGCAGATCATGGAAATTGCTAAGGAAAACGCTGAGATTGGCCTGGTTTTTTTTCTTTTGAGGAAAATTAGCTGCAGTCGAGGGGGGGGGGAGTAATTGAAATGCGCAGTGAGGATAAATTTTGATAATATAAATATATTTCAAATAAAAGTTTCAAATACATATTATTGTTATAACTGGAATCAGTTAAAGATTTCATTATCAACAATTAATTATTAGTAAATAATTCAATAAATTTTATTAATTTGGCTTACAAAAACTCAGATTATGATGATATAGATTTCAGTTAAATAATTATACACTCATGAATTTCAAATTTATTATTTTTCACGTTTACAAAAGAGATGATTCTTTATTTTACAATTTAAATTAAACGTTAAAATTTATTTAATTAAATATCCAGTGGCACGGTAGTGCCGCGGAGGCGAGTTTGAGAAGCAGACGACGCGGCACCCGTACCACTATTTACTT
>JAWWEO010016421.1:0-24328 GCA_035582975.1 Ormyrus labotus
GATTAACAAGAACCAGGTCCAAGAGGGCAAATGCCTCCAGTAGCACCCGTCCTCTTTTATTGGTTCTTTGGCTACCCTATTCTACTGCCCATGCATTAAAATCTCCGGCCATCAGTACCGGCTTTTTTCCTTCGACATCTTGTACTAGCCGGTCGAGGCACCCTTGAAACTGCTCGATTGATGCATTGAGTGAAACGTAGCAGCTGTATATGTATATACCTTTTATTTTCACCTGTACAAACCCTTCCTCCTTAGAGATCATTTTTTCCTGAAGTGCAAAGTTCCCGCAGGCCCAGATTGCGGCTTTGCCTGATCCATTAGATTCACGCGCTGGTTCATCCAGGTTTTTGTACTGCTCACATAGGATAGCCACGTCGACCTTCTGCTCCCGGGCATGCTGGGAAGGAAGGTCCTGAGCTGTCTCACAGTGATTTAAATTTAGCTTTAAATTTGCTGCTTGGTAGGCTGGACAAGTGTAACTACCCGTAGCATGGTCACTTTTCTCGCTTCCGTCTTTCCCACGACAGAGCATACAATTTGATTTATTTGTGCAGCTTTTCATTACATTCCCCGCGTTACCGCATTTATAGCAGCAATCTCTTCTGTCCTGTGCGTCTGTGCACATTTTGGCGATATGGCCGAAGCCAAGACACTTGTAGCACCTGAATGGCATCCTCCCGCGGTTAAGCTCTGATATTCTGCAGTTTACCCAACCTACCTTGATCTTTCCCCATAAGATCGCTTGCTGGGCTCTCTGTGCCGAAATCCGTATGACGGCCGTCTGCGTGTCTCTATAAGTCTTACGGATCTTTAATATGGTCGTCTCTTCCACCTCTTTGTTTTCTTTTCCAAACTCTCTTTGCAGGGCTTCTAAGATATCCCGCTTAGAGGTAAGCATATCAAGATCCTTTATTTCAAAGACCAGTTGATGTTGTAGTGTTTTTATTGTCGCACCGTCCTCGAGCACCGCTTTAACCGCTTGTTGTAGTTCTTCGGTCTGGGCTTCTTTGGAACCTTGTAGTTCCAAAAGCAGATCTCCTGCCGCCGTCTTGCGTATTTTGTTTACGCTATTCCTTAGCATCTCCAATTTTTAATCTGCTTTCATTTTTTTCATAATGTCAGCGTACGTCTTTCCCTCTAGTGGGTCGATGGGTGGGTGTGTAGGTGTAGGTGTGTGGTTGTGTGTGTGTGGGTGGATAGGTGCGTGCGTGCGTGCGTGCGTGCGTGTGTGTCTTTTCCACTGTTTCTACGCGTGGTCATCTTCTATGTACATGTCTGAACATTTGCTCTTCTTGTCAAAGTCGTCACTTCCTTTGCTTCATCCTCTCTTTTTTTTAAATTCTTGTTCTTCTGTTCCACACAGCGTAGGTTTTTGCGAACTTCAGCTACGTAGGCGCTTGTTGCCTCCCATGCTGTCTCTGATATGAGCATGGATTCTATCAGGTTCTCTGGTGTAATTTTTCGTCCAATTTCAGCCTCCCATGTTCTGCGCGCCTCACTGTAGCGCGGGCACTCGAAGAATACGTGCTCGGCATCCTCACCGACTCCTTCGCATGTTGGGCACTCAGGTAAATCCTCATGTTTGAATCTATGAAGATACGCCCGAAAGCATCCGTGCCCTGAAAGCATCTGGGTCAGGTAGAAATTTACCTCTCCACGAGGGTAGTTGAGCCACGTGTCAACCTGCGCGATCAAACGATGTGTCCATCTTCCGCTGTTAGACGAATCGCATAGCAGCGGCCACCGGCATAGGCTGTTGGCTTTCTCATTTCTTCTTATTTCCGTTCCACTCAGCGTGGTCAATCCTTTCTGACTTTATAGTGCTCTTCTCTCTTGTGCTAGTACTTCTATAGGTAGCATCCCTGCAATGACACAGATGGCGTCCTCAGATACCGTGCGGTAAGCGCTGGCGACACGTAGGGCGCTTAGTCGGCAGACTGATGTCTTCTTCCGTCTATATTCCTTTGTCTTGAGTGTATCTGCCCAAATGGCAATGCCGTACGTGAGCGCTGATGTAATCGTGGATGTGAGTAGCGCTCTTCTCCTTTATTTCGGACCTCCAACGTTGGACATTAGCCGTGACAGGATGGTCCTAACATTTGATGCCTTAGTTTCGGCGTGCACGGTGTGCTGCTTGAAGCTGAGCCTGGCATCTATTATCACTCCCAGGTACCGGAGAGATGGTTGGGACGTGAACTCATAGTTGCCGACTCGCAGTGTCATAGTTTCCACTTTTCTTCTACTGGTGATCAGTACTGCCTCCGTCTTATGCTCTGCCAACCTTAGGTCAGTCGAATCCATCCACTGATGTACTCTTCCGAAAGTTATATCAAAGATGTAGTTGATTTCCTCCAGATGTTTCGTTACGATTTCTAGGGCCACATCATCCGCGAATGCCACTAGTTTGCCTCTTTCGGCAACTCCAACTTTAGTAGTCCGTCGTACATCACATTCCAGAGTAGAGGGCCTAGTACTGAACCCTGCGGAATACCAGTAACTTTGTACTCCTGCGGACCATTATCAGTGTAATACTTAAGGATCCTCTCTTAAAAGTAGCTTCTCATTATCTTCCGTCGGTACCCCAGTACATTCATCTTGGTAAGAGCCTCCATAATGTGGCCCCATTTAGCTGAATTAAAGGCATTCTTTACGTCTAGTGTTATCACAAGGCAATACTTCTTTCTGCCACTTTCCCACTTTTTGCCGGATATCGCTTCTCTTGCAGTGGAGACTACCCGGTTTATGGCATTCAGAGTCAAGTGGCCTTTGCGGAAGCCGTAGTGGTTGTCGGACAATTGTGATTCAACTACTGCTTCGATTCTTCCATGGATAATTCTCTCCAATATCTCATCAATCGTGTCGAGCATACAGAGAGGTCGGTAAGATGAGGCTTCGTCTAGGGGCTTTTTTCCCTTGGGCAAGAGTACTAGCCTTTGTTGTTTCCAATTGGCTGGAAAAACTCCTTCCTGCAGGCAAGGGTTGTACATATCCAAAAATACCAATGGAACTATTTTTATGCTCGCTTTCAGTGCTATGTTCGGGATTCCATCAAGGCCTGGTGCTTTGGCGTTTCCGAATTTACCACAGGCATACAGTAGTTGCTCCTCTGTCACTGTCAGGATTGACTCCGCATCATTACACTCTATTAAAAAATGGGTCTCTAGCTGTTGTAGGAACAGCTCTGCCACTATCTTTTTCAAAAGGTCAGGACACGTAGGTGTTGACATTGGCTGGCTTCTCAGTCTTGTCATTACCACTCTGTACGGTCTACCGGACGGATCACTATCGACTTCATTCAAGAGCTCTTGTTGGATCGGTCGAGTAGACTTTTACGCTTGCTTGCAAGGTGTCCAAATGCCCAGCACTTAAGGGGGTTATATACTGATTTTTCCCTCCTATAAAAAGACCCGAAAAAATAAATCTTTATGATTATGGTTTCTTTTTAAAATATCTATCAAAAATATAATATATTGTGATCAAATGAGCCCAAACTGTTCTCTGTAGGCCCATTAGATCCAGAGATATTGCCATTATAAATTTTTTGCTTTGGTGTAAGCCAGAGACTGAATCGATAGATGGATTGTTTTCAAATAGGGCTTAACATTTTCTGACCGACGTCCACATGTGTGGACAAATATTGAGTTTACTATTGTAACGCGTCCTAATTTTTTTTTTATGACATCGCCGGTGGCATTAACTACTTTGAATAAAATTCTACGAAAAGCGATCACGTTATTTAATTAAAAATTAATTTTTGCCTATTATAATTGCAGCTGGAAGAAAGCAAAATCTATTGCGACCGTTATTAAATTAAAAGTGCTATAAAAAATATTTATTATGGATTATTTCTTTAGTAACTCGGTTAACCCGTGGGATTAAAGGGGTTGTGGTCTGTAATAACTCCACACTGAACCAATAGATGAATTGTCGTCTAATAGGGCTTAAAATTTTTATTTTTGATGTCATTTAGGGCTGATACATTTTTTTTTTAAAAAAAAACAAGGATTTTAAGCCCTGTTAGATGACAATTCATCTATTGTTTCAGCCTGGAGTTTACGCCAAACTCCTAAATATCAAAGTTTTCAGAAAACACTAATACAAGACCTTGTTATGTTTTTAAACTTTTTAAACTATTACCACTTGTCTTGAAAAGTTAAAGATGACTAAAGATGTTCGCACTCCATTGTCAGAAAGAAAAGGACTCCTGTAGGCAATTAAAGCACCTATTTTTTGATTACTGTCATTAAAAGCTTGTATCAGCATTACTCGAGTAGTATCAGCATCATTACTAAATCTAAAACTTCATAATGCTTTCCTCTCCAATAAGAGTAAGCTTGTTGTAGTCCAGGTGCATGATGTGCAAGCCAGCGTAGTCTCTGTAAATGAAGTAATCCTGCCTCACTGCTGGAAAGTGCAGATCTGTAACTGCACTCACAAATTACATAGTATAATAACATTTAAAACACAATAATGTATCAAAAATCACAAACAAGTAAAGCCTGATGATAGCTAAAGAGGGCCTGAAACAGAAAAATGAAAGTTCTTTTTAGCTCGACAGCTAGAAATAATAATGGACCTTTAAAATTTACCTGCTTTGAAATAGTAGCACTATGTCCAGGAATATTTTCTTTGAAGACATTGAGTGATTGTAAGCTTTATTACAAAGAATAAACAAACATTATTTAACCTCAACGTATGCTTCAGGCAAAACATTAGGACTAAAAGACGATCAGCTGACAAAACGCACAGTCTACGGCGACTGTGGCGAAACGACTGAAACGCGATGAGCGGGCTTATTTGAAATTTCAAAATTGATATTCTTTTATCAAATTACCGAAAGTCAATAAAGCATAATATGTAATGCCTAAAAAAATGTTTGATAATGTTAAAATAATTAAAATATTTTTACAGCGATTTCTTTAGCAAACGTAAATTTTAGTATTTTTAGAAAATTACGTTTTAAGCTGTAACTTTTGAAATTTTTTAAATTTGTGCCTGAAAATTTTTTTCTACCTTTATGATAAAGTTTAGTATAAATATATAAAGTACACGGGCCTCCTCACTCCTCTTACTCGGCAGTTGACCTAGCCTATCCTGATCTTGCCGTTTTCCTCAACAATTTTCTTGGCCATGGCTGACGCCAATCGTACAGTTCCCGTCTGTGACCCTACATACGCCTTCCGCAAGTATTTGATAGTGTTCAGCGGGATTTCAATGTCCTGTCCAACTGCGCTTTTCAACGTCTCGAGAACGTCCTCCTTGCTCGTGGCTTCATCGAGATCTTTTATCTCGAGTTCTTCTTCCGGTGCTTCGCTGATCACTGTAGCCTCGTCTCCGAGGAGTTCTTTGATCGCCTTTTACAAGGAAGGGCCCTCTTCGGTGTTTCCCCTTGTAAGGACAATCAGCATATCTCCAGTGGCTGTTTTGCGGATCTTGTCTACGCACTGTTGAGCCATAACAGCGGCTGTATCCTGTTTCATCCGTTTCAACATGTCCGAATATTCCTCTTTGTATTTCGAGCGAATTATCAGCGCATTCGCTTTTGGCCCTGAGATCATCTGTTTCTGGGGTTGTTGTTTGATCTGTTTCTTTTTTTCCCCTTCACTTGCTGCCATTGTGCAGGTTTGGCAGACTGTCTTTTCTCAACTGTTTGCGGGGCTGGGTCGTCCTCCCTCCGCTTCTTCTTTCTGATATCTTCTTCCGGTGTGGTAGGCCTTTTTCATTTCTCCCTGGTGTTTTTTCTGGAATTCGGCGTTGAGGTTTCTTCTACCACTATCACTTCTGTCTCCGAGGATGCCTAAGTGTGCGACGGTATCGCAGACGCTCACTCTGCCGTTGGTGGCATCGAAAGCCGGCTTTCGTGCGTCCGTCCGTCCGTCCGTCCGTCTGCCTATCTGTCTGTCTGTAAATGTAAATATTACGTCCTTTTACCTTCACTTAACTTTATTAAAATTTTTGTTTTAACATAAGAAGTTCAGAGTTGACGCGTGTAGAGCGCAGGCGGGTTTGGCCCACTCTAGTATATATATAAAATATATGTAACACATGACATATATAACTGAATTTTTGACAGATCCAGATGAATTTTCGACATCGATTTTTGATCGACTAAGCTGTATATTGAGCTAGATTATTGTCTTATCCATGTTTATTTTAGAGCTTGATTTTTAATAGATAAAAGTATATTTTCGACATCGATTTTTTACCGACAAAGCGTTATTTAGTGCTAGGTTTTTCATTGATACATTTTCATTGATAGATGTTGATTTTTTAATCTATCTTGCTAGATTTTGCGCTGGGGTTTATAAGAAGAGAGGATGATTTTCGAGCTGGATTTTAGACCTGTATGCGATCCACCTGGATCCTGAATACGTTTCAGCTGGATATCCAGCTGGATTTTTTTTCAGCACCGTGCAATTAAATAGAAATAACAGAGATAATTTCAATAAATTCAATTTTATATATGAAAAATTCTACAGAACCTTTAACTTTTACAGTCTATTGCGATTTATCGTGACTAGAAATTCAACAAGCGCGCGTACCACGCGCGAGAATTATTTTGTTTTTGCAAATCACATATAACCTATATCCACCAATGAGCTACTTGATAACGCTCCAAAGTTACCTCTAAAATTTATATATACTAAATCGCCATCTTCCTTTATCGACCAATGAGCTGCTTATAAATAAATATTGAAATAAAACAGCAAAATAAAGATTGTTTTTCTATAATATTTTAAAAAGAAGGATATTGTATGTATTTAAGAAAATTAAGAATTTTAAACAAGAAATTTACTTTCATTAACTTTTTGGTTAGGTAGTGAACATTATGACAACACAAAAATAAAAAATATATCAAAATAATAAATCAGAATAACAAAATATGTTTTCTCTATCCCTTGGGCGAAAGTGTGTACTTTCGCCGTTCGCTTAGGCTAGAAAAAGTAGCACTTTTGTCCACTCCTGCGATTTTCTTTTTTTTTCTTTCTGCCGATTGGAGAAAGCAATAATACATATATGTATGCAACAAATGTATTAAAAAACTCTTATGATAAATATGAACATTGTACTTTCAACGGTAATATTATAAATAATTTTTCCCTATCATGACATCCCCACGAAAAAGCGTCAGTAGTTATTTAAAACTGCGATGAATTCTAAATGAAAAATATTGAGATTATAATAATTTTGCGATTTCCAAAGGCTTTGGTAAATGAGTGAAATCGAGCTGAACGTGTGAAAAATAAACTTTTAATATGGTTACATATTTTTTTTGCTCAAAAAACTTATATACTTTATAGTAAGACATTAAATAGGAAAATTTAAATTTAATATAAAATAAAAATTAATGTCAATACTGGTACATCATTACTTTTAATAGTACTTTTCGACACGGGTGCCGAAAAATCATGCCAAAGTCGTGATTTTGAGGTTAGAGTGATATAAAATAAATAAATTATTTGTTTTATAAAAATAAAGACTATAAATTAAATGATTAACCAATAAATTTATGTTTATTTAATATTCTCTCCCTCTTTTTCTCTATCCCTCTTTCTTTTGACTCAATATATGACTCGATATACATATATAAAATCTGCTTGTTCGTGTGTTTGCGATGCCCGCCCCAACCAGCAACACTCGCTACGCTCGTGCTGCAAATGTTGGGCGGGCATCGAATACACACAAACGCGCTTAATCAAATACCGTATGAAGTGTCTGAAAGAGGTCAGGTTAGGTGGAACGCAGGAACCAAAGTTTTTGAGTTTATTAAAAAAATAGTCAACATACTTTCGCCCAGGGATAGAGAAAGACATTATTACTATTTTTCTACTATTTTTGTATAAGTAAAAATAGATCGAAATTCATTAAATAAACTACTTTTAAAAAATAAAAATTTAATTTTTATAATTTTACCTAAAAGCAACCTCTTTTTGAAGTTTCAAAATCAAATTATAAATGAAGTGAAGTTATTCATGTAAAAAAACGTCAAATAATAGAAGAGTTTTAAATAACATGAATGGAATAAAATAAATAAATAATTTGATTAGAGAGAAATATGAAGAATATTTTAAAAATAGAAACTTGTTTAAAATAAAATTTTAATAACATTGACTTTTAACAGAGAGAAAGCAATGTAACCTTCGTGGAAAAATAAGTTTTTAAAAAATTTATGAATGTAATGCACGTATAAATGTGCTATATTTTATAAGAAAAATGACTATTAAAATATTGCATGAATTTTGAGAATGCATTACTTATAAATGATTAATTTTGAAGTAAATAGAATCAAAATATTCATTTAAACAAGCATATTTGGAAGAAAATGTTAATAAGTGACAATTAATAGTAGGTAAAATTAAATAGTGTTGGATCCTCGAGAAAGGATGATGGGCTGAGGGAAGTACCGTAGCAATTGAGGGAGTAGCAGGAATACAAAACGCTTAATATATACTCTAGAAAACACTCTTTATTACACAAGCTTATATTAATAATATTAAAAGATAAAGGCAAGACGTTAGATGTACAGAGTCGCTCCAGTTCGAAAGCACAGGGGCATGGGCCGATCGAGAGAGCAATTCGTGACAGAGAGAGAGAGAGCTAGTTGGGGTGGTGGCCACTAGGGGTCGCCGAACGACAATCCCTATGGAAGCTACTCTTTCTCACACTCGCCTTCGGTGGGCATCTTTGTTACATCTAAAATATGCTCTGGATCTTCTAATTTTCTGAATATTTATTCTGTTCCTCTGAAAATAATACAAATTTTAAATTTATTTTAACTCTAAGATTTTGCTTCTAAAATAATTATGTTTCTCGGCTGACAGAGGTTTAGTCATAATATCAGCCTCGTTTTCATTCGTGGAAATCCATCTAACTATTACTTTCCCTTCTAACACGCATGTTACGGCCGTTCTAGAATTACTTAAATTCGCAATTATGTTTACATTTACCTACTCGCGAACTATTTATATTAGAGCGGTCATCGCAAAGACAACGGGCAATAAACCTTTGCCTTTACTAACCTTCCCTTTCTTGCGATAATTTCTGTTATAAAAGCGGGTTCTTTTGCGAACTCGCTCTCTTCCGCTCTGATCGCGGCGCTGTCCGGGAGCATTACACGTGTTTCACAATAGTTTTTGTGACGCGCTCTTATTTTCACACTAAACTCTATTTTTGTAATTATTATATATTTTTGTGACGTTGAGTGCATAAACTCTAATTTAAATTAGCTTGTTCAGTCATTTCAATATCCTCACAGGATAATGCGTATCGTATCAGTACTTTCTGCGACACTGTGCACATCGCTCAACGTTTTAACCGTGCCGATAGGTCCCGCTGCTTGGATTCTGCTTCGGCAGGCAAACGCGCGAACAACGCACGATTTGATATAATCCCCAGGAGTCTTTGCCATATGGGTTTTACTGCTTAAGATTTCTTTAGCTTCTAGATTATTTTTAATAGTTTCTACATCTTCGTTAAAGTTGTTCAGCTTGTGACTCCTATCCATCTGAGTGCAGTCTCCAGCTGATTTATTGTCTCACCATATAGTAACAGGATAGAAGGTTTTTCCGAGTATGACTCTAGTAGCTTTGTTAATGAATACCAGTTCCTGAAGCATCACTCATGGCAAGATATTCCGCTTGGCATGTTGATAGCTTCACGTATTTCTGTTTATGGCTTCTCCATATAACAGCATCTCCAAACAGTTTAATTAGGTAGCCTCCAGTTAACGCAGAATCCTGCCAGTCTCTGAAGCTAGCATCAGTTAGAGCTTCTAGTTTTTCTCCTTTTCTTGTATACGTCAACTCTAATTCACTCGTACCTCTAAGATTTCTAAAAACTCTTTTTACTTCTTTTCAGTCTTCTTCTGTAGCTTGAGTCTGTATTCTAGACAAGTAGTTTACAGTAAATGCCTACTTGTGCCAGCTAGATACAGTAAATTTCCAATTGCTTCTCTAAAAGGAATGTTTACAGCAATGTGCGAATCTTGCGAACTGTTTTCATCTAATATTCTAATTTCTCGGTTCTTAACCTGCCTAGTTACCATCGATGTCGCTTGTGGTTTACTCTCTTTCATCTTAAAGCGTTCTAAAATGTTTTCGGTATACTCTGCTTGACTAATCTTCAGAGTTTTATTTTTCCGGTCTCTAGTGATTTTCATATCTAGAAATTTTCTGGGTTCACCCAGGTCTTTAATTCTAAATACAGAACTTAGTTTTGTTTTTATTTCATCTAATTTAGTTCTGTCGTTTCCTACTAATATTGCATCATCTACGTACAATATTATGAATGGCATTTTTCCATTTTTCCTCCAAGTGGAAAGGCAAGGTTCATTTATGTTCTTTTCCAATTCCAATTTTAATGCTTCTTCAGAAAATCTCTGATTCCATTTCTTCGGACTAATTCTTAATCCGTATAGAGATTTCAGTAATTTACATACTTTTGTGCGTCTGACTAAGTCATTGCACTCTAAACCCTCCGGAATTTACTTGTAAATTTCTTCTTCTAGAATTCCATTCAAGAAGGCTGTTTTGACATCTAGTTGTGTTGCTTCTAAATCATATATATTTATAATAGCCAAAGCTGACCTGATAAGTGACATTCTAGAGACAGGAGTATACGTTTCTCTAAGCTCGTATTTTGTCTTGTCCTTGAAACCTCTAATTACCAATCTTGCTTTATAGCATAATTTTCCGGCTTCATCTAACTTCTTTTTAAATACCCATCTGGAATCTATGACGTTATTTATCTTTCCATCTTGAGTAAAATCTGTTTTGTCCATAATTTCCCAAACCTGATTCTCTTCCATAGAATTCAGTTCTTCTTTGACCGCGTCCAACCACTGCTCACGGTCCGCCGTTTGGAGAGCTTCGAAGTAGGTTGATGAATCTTTATTTATTCCAGCCAGTAGAACAAAGTAATTTTCATCTTCTAATTTCTCAGTAATTTTTACTTCTTTGGGTCTAACATTCAATCTCCATTTAGATTTTGCTGCTCTTTCAGGACGTTTGTTGATTTTCTGTGCCGGTTCCTGGGTTATTTTAAAATCAGAGGAACTATTAGAGTTATATCTTTACCTGTAACGTACGCTTGGGCATTCTTCTTAATTTGTTTGCGCCCTGTAGCTGTAGGTTTAGTGCTTTTCTTTTCTACTCTACCGCCGAACTTTGATTTTACTTCTTTATTACTTCTAAATTTCTCTCTAAGATTTTCTCTAGATCTACTGACATTTTTGGGTAAGTTACTGTTGTACACATACCTTGTTTTGGGGTTTGTTGAAACAACGGTCTCCCTTGTGGTCTGTTATTCGTTGGCAGTAATGGCAGAACCAAAGGTCGTGCTCTACCAAAGAACATTCGTTCGAAGTATGCCCTCTTTATTACATTTAAAACATCCAGCATTTGGCCCCGACATCCACGTCTATTAAGCAAGCCTAACCACTATAGCACGACACAATAAAAACTATTTCATAATTTGTTGCTAATTTTTTACTATTTTGTTGCGCCAGTTTCAATTTTGTTGCTCCAGCCGATTCCGAGAAACGTGGGCCGTGCTAGCTTAATACTTAAGCTAGCACAACCACATGTGTAACTTCGGCCCTAATTAATATTTTTTTATCAAAACCAACGGCATATTTTGTTGCTAATTTTTTGCTGAAAAAGCCAACAAGTTTTTACTTTGTTGCTCCCGCCCCTTCCGAGAAACACGGCCAGCGCGCGCTTAATAATTGAGCTAGCACCACCACCTCTGTATCTCGGGTCCTAATTAATATTTTTTCATCAAACCAACGGCATATTTTGTTGCTAATTTTTTGCTGAAAAAACCAACAGGTTTTTATTTTGTTGCTCCAGCCGATTCCGAGAAACACGGCCAGCGCGCGCTTAATAACTAAGCTAGCACAACCACCTCTGTATCTCGGGCTCTAATTAATATTTTTTCATCAAACCAACGGCATATTTTGTTGCTAATTTTTTGCTGATTAAGCCAGCTTAATCATTAAACGCGCGCTGGCCGCGTTTCTCGGAAGGGGGGGAACAACAAAATAAAAACCAGCAGGCTTTTTGAGCAAAAAATTAGCAACAAAATATGCCGTTGATTTAATGAAAAATATTAATTACGGTCCGAGTTACAGAGGTGGTTGGGCTAGCTTAATTATTAAGTTAGCCCGACCTACGTTTCTCGGAATGGGCTGAAGCAACAAAATAAAAAGCAGTTGGCTTTTTCAGCAATAAAGTAGCAACAAAGTATGCCGTTGATTTGATGAAAATATATTAATTATGGCCCGAGATACAGAGGTGGTTGTGCTAGCTTAATTATTAAGTTAGCCCGACCTACGTTTCTCGGAATGGGCTGAAGCAATAAAATAAAAAGCAGTTGGCTCTTTCAGCAAAAAATTAGCAACAAAATATGCCGTTGATTTAATGAAAATATATTAATTAGGGCCCGAGATATAGAGGTGGTTGTGTTAGCTTAATTATTAAGCGCGCGCTGGCCGTGTTGCTCGGAAGGGGCGGGAGCAACAAAATAAAAACCAGTTGGCTTTTTCAGCAAAAAATTAGCAACAAAATATGCCGTCGGTTTCATGTAAAAATATTAATTAGGACAAATGTGGTTGTGCTAACTTAATACTGTTATTTCTTCCTGTCTGGCCAGGGTTACTTTAAACGTCCTCATTTTTGATAGAATCTCCATTTGTACTCTTTGTGAGGGAGAAATATCGACAAAACCCGGCCGGCTGGCGTAACTCCTTGGAGTGCTAGACTTCGAATTGCTATTTTCTATAAGCAATTAATCTAAGTTATGTTTAGATTTGTTAAAAATTGTTTATAATTCTAAAAAAATAATTACCACTGCGGGTTTTCTCCTCAGATTCACGGTCAGTGCTCTGCCTCGCATTTTTGCCTTTCGGCATAGGTGGAGTTCTATCACTCATTCTTTAGAAAAAAATTCAAGTATAAATTTTTCTATATATTGAAATCTTTCTAAAGATATATTTATATATATACGCAAACCCGTACGACAAGTTTAACGCATATAACTAATAAGATATTAGTCAGAAAGATTAATAAATAAAATATTCTTTAGTGAAAATAAACTTCTAACATTCTAAAAAAATAGTATATTACGTACCTAGGCCAGTAAAATAAAAAATTTCTCAGATCACACGTAATTATCGGCCGAGGCGAAGCCGAGCAATTGCAGCAATTGAGGGAGCAGCAGGAATACAAAACGCTTAATACACACTCTAGAAAACACTCTTTATTACACAAACTTATATTAATAATATTAAAAGATAAACACAAGACGTTACATGTACAGAAGGTCGCTCTAGTTTGAAAGCATAGGGGCATGTGCCGATCGAGAGAGCAAGTCGTGACAGAGAGAGAGCTAGTTCGGGCGGTGGCCACTAGGGGTCGCCGAACGACAATGCCTCGAAGCTACTCTTTCTCACAAATAGAAACAAGCATAATAAAAAATAAAAATCGAGTATCTAAGATAGAATGGACAATGTTTTCGAGGGATTTATTATTTATTGAAGGGGTTTTATACTGCTTGAGATGTGTGTCAACTGAACAAGTAACCTGATTTTTTTTAATTAAATCAAATATAAAACTGGTGCTATTCATAATAGAAAAATGCATAAATATTATGATTTTTTAATAGAAATTTAAACGAAGTGAGTTTCTTTGAGAAAGCAATCTGCTAATTCAGTTAGCAGCGGTTTTTTTCAACGAAGGCATGAAAAGCCTTCTTTTGGTATTAGAAAGTTGGATAGATGATCGTGCATTTCAAATCGTGCACACAAATCGTAAAAAATAGTTTAAAACAGAGAAAAAAAAATTTTTTTTAATTTTTAATTTTAAAAATAAAAAAGTGATATTTTGCTCGATTTTCTATGCTAATTTTTAGCATGAAATGAGAGCCATTTCATGCCTGAGTTGGGAAAATGTTTTGTTTAATATCTTAATAAGAATCTGTTTGCGAAGATACTCGCTGAACAGCTCAACTAGCAAAACCATTTCTTAAGCCGTTTCCTTCTTTATTGGATATGAGGAACCGATGAAATATATAAACGAATACGAAACAGAACCGCAAGGCAGCAAAGGCACAATTTTCTTGAGTTATGTTGAGTTTTATAAGATCTGCAACACTGGATAAAACAAAGAAATTATTAGGCCTCGTTTTGCCAGAGTATAATTCATTGTCTTCACTCTATCGCAATTTTTTAATTTACTATTAAAATTATCAATAAGAAAAATGATGTTTGTTTTAACTTAACTATGTATATTTTTATTATATGAAAAATGGTTTTTGTTTTAACTAAACTATGTACATTATTATATTTTTTATAAATGTAGTATATTATTATTTCTTATATTTGTTTAACAGGGAACAGCTTATATAAAACCATTATTGGACTTAAGAAAATGATCCATAGTCTATTTATTATCAATCTATCTGGGTAATATTTTGAAATTTTTTTCTTTATCAACATACATATATTAATTATTTTATTGTAATTTAATAGAGATGTATTTTTGGAAAAACACTGGAAAAGTGTTGTAGCAAGATCACTCTGTGATTATTTCTTTGATCAACAACACAAAGCTTTAACTCCAGAAGATACACCTCCAGTTATAGCAACTCCTCATCATTATTTAATTAGTGCATACAGATGCAATCTATTTTTTGTGGCTGTTTGTGCAACCGAAGGTAACTTAATAAGAAATTTAATAGTTCTAGAATTATTTATATATTATTTTAATAGTTTATGGTTTTTTTAATTAATCATTACATTTTGTTGCAGTACCACCTTTATTTGTAATAGAATTCTTACATAGAGTTATCGATACTTTTGAAGATTATTTTAGTGAATGTACTGAAACAGTAATTAAAGAAAATTATGTTGTAGTTTATGAATTATTGGATGAAATGTTAGATAACGGATTTCCTTTAGCAACTGAATCGAATATATTAAAAGAACTTATTAAGCCGCCAAACATTTTACGAACTATAGCAAATTCTGTTACTGGGAAATCTAAGTATGAATTTATGTTTATTGCTGCTTCAATGTAATTTGCTTATAACAATGTCAGTATTATTTTGTTTTTAGTGTCAGTGCAATCTTACCCAGTGGTCAACTGTCTAACATACCTTGGAGGCGAACAGGTGTTAAATATACTAACAATGAAGCCTATTTTGATATTATTGAAGAAGTAGATGCTATCATTGATAAAACAGGTGCAACTGTTTTTGCTGAAATTCAAGGATGTGTAAGTGTCGGGAAATAAGTTCTTAAGGAAGTATCATTCCCAGGCGAAAACTCTCACCTCACAAATTACGTGAGAAATTCCGTCAAAAATTCAGATGAGAACTCACCTGAGAAATCACATGTTATGTCTGAAATGTTAAACATTCGTGAGACCTTACGTAAGAACTCATTTAAGAATTTACTTGAGAATGTATAAAATTTCTAAAATTAAAAAAATGTCTATAACGTTTTGAATCATAGATTTTTGAACATATGTGAGGGATGGCAAAACCTAGTAGGCGAATCTCAATTTTGAGAAGCTGATTTTTTTATTATTTAAGAGCTCACGAACCGGAATTTGGCATGAGATTTTAGAGTAGGGTCTATTTGCGTGAGAAATCGCGTTAGTTTTCATGTGATTTCTTTCGTGATTTTTCACGTAATTTCTCACGTAAAATTTTTCGCTTGGATATTTACATAAATTACGTATTTATCGTATAATTAAGAATATCTTAATTAATGTTTTAATAGTTTGTTTATCTACAATAAATAAGCAAGTGTAACCTGATGTGTTCTATAAACAAATCAATCATAATACATAATTCTTTAGATTTCCGGGTATAATTCTTGTTTTTTTTATCAAAAAAAGTAATTTAAACATAAATTGAAGTAATTCATCAGTATAAAATGGCCCATTCTGATTTTGTAATATTTTTTTGAAACATTTTTTTGAAACTACATTTCATGCGCAAACAGGAATTTATGGATCAAAATTAGTGTTCCTTATTTTTACATGGGTTTAGAATCAAGAACTACTAAAAAATTAAATATGGCATCTTTCCTATAAAAAATGATTCAAAAATCGTATATTTTTCATATTAATGATTTTGTTTCGAACCATAATCTGGAACACTCATCGATATCCAAAATTGTTGAAATGTAACAGAATGTTGATTATGTTTTTTCCTGCGATTTTTCAATCCTGTGGCCAATAAGTGAACCTCCGTTTGAAGAAAAAAAATCAAAAATTGTAAAAATGGTAGATAAAACAAAAAAACTTCATTTTTTTTTTAAAATTGCCCTCTTTTTTTTGGATTAAAAGCATATTTATTTTCTAATCTAAATATTAATGTTGTGTGAGGTTCATCCAGGAGTCATTAGTATTATTAAAACGTGTGTTAAATTTGAAGCCAATCGGTTGAATACTTTTTGAGTAATCGTGTACACCGATTTTAAAGTTTGCAAAAAAAAGGTTTCGAGAAAAACGCGTTTGAAGTTTCGCTATGTCCGTGTATAGCCGCGCGAAAGTGCATCTCGAATATAGGCTCTCATCAAAATAATTTTGACTTTTAGCTCAAACAATAAAGTTTATTATATTTTCCAGATGTCAAAGTAACTTTTAAGACAATAAAAAAATGGATTTTTTTAAGCCTCTACACGGGATTCCCCCCTTAACTCGGGCCCGATGCAGGTAGTGTTGGTGTCGGCGCTTGACGAAGAACTGGAATCGTCACGGAAAACGTAACGCCTTTTAACCCTTTCCCTCCCAAATGACACAAGCGCTTTTCAAACTCCCAACCTCTTAGCTTCTAATGAAAAAGTCATATAAAAAATTAGGCAAACAGCATTTCTTATAGATTAAGACCTCCTCTTTCGAATGTCGTTGAAAAATTTTCCATAAAACGAAAGCCAGAAAAGATACAAGTCGTTTTTCCGAAAATGTCACAGATTTTTCGAGGCATTTTTTTGTTAATGTGTATTTTAAGTTTGAAAAAATTTGGATGCGCGATCGCAATCGCTATGAACGGTGGCATAGATATCTACTCTTTCAAACCTTGCTGGATTTTTTACGAAATTCAAAATGACGGATACAAAATCGCGTCCGAAACGGAAAATTTGTTGTTTCAACTTCACGAATTTTTTTGTCCAAAATTATCGTTTAGTAAAAATCTTCTAAGAACAAAATGTCTTAAAATTAGTTGGAAAATACCCTCAAATTTTCTTAGAACATTTTAAAAACATTTTTGAAAATTTTGATGTGCATTTGAAAAAAATAAAAAATTATCTTCGAAAATTCTGAAAAAATTTGAGGGCATTCTTCACTTGATTTTATAACGTTTCTATTATAAGAAACTTTAAAGCAAATTTAATAGTTTTTGAGGAAATTGTAAAAAACTTCATAGTTTTTGAAAAAAAAAATTCCATTTCCACCGCCATTTTGTATCCGTCATTTTTAATTTCATAAAAAATCCAATGGGGTTTGAAATAGTAAATATCTATGCCACCGTTCATAGTGATTGCGATGGCATATCCAAATTTTTTTCAACGTAAAATAAACATTAAAGAAAATGCCTCGAAAAATCTGTGAATTTTTCGGAAAAACGACTTGTAACTTTACCGGCTTTCGTTTTATATAAAATTTCTCAACAGCATTTGAAAGAGGAGATATTAGTCTATAAGAAATGCTGTTTGGATAATTTTTTATATACTGTTAGCTATATTGATAAAGTTATTTATTACACTGTTTAGCGTAACGTAGCATGCCAAGCCAATAAAACGATTTAGTCAGGCGTGTCAAGGTTTTCACAACCTCCAGGTGTCCGGCGGTGGGGTGGTCGTGGTTTTCGCGGAGAAGTTGGTCCTGTTCGTCGCGAGGGACGCAAATCTTCCACTGGGCTGTTTCATCCATGTCATTGAAGTCCAACGTGTGTAGCACCTGGTGGTACAGCCGGCCGTTAATGATGCAATAATCAGAATTGGCATCAGGATTGCCCTGCACCTCGGTATAATGTCGGTGATACCAATCCGGTTTAGAATACGGTTGCAGTGCATTGACTGCGAGCGGCGGACGTGATAAAGTATCAGCCAGGAGGTTATCGGTTACTTTGTGATACTCGATTTCGAAATCGTACTGGTTTAATTTAAGAGCCCAACGCGCCAAACGACCGGAAGGGCTCCCGATGCTGTTGAGTCTTTTTAAAGACTGATGGTCGGTCAGCACCTTGAACCAGTATCCCTCTAGGTAGTCCCGAAACTTCCAGACGCCCCATTTGATCGCGAGACACTCTAAATCGGTTGCCGAGTAGTTCTGTTCGGTTTTGTGGGAGACATTCGTCTGCAGGATAAACGGCCGCGTCCAGTCTGGGCAGGACAGGATTGGTGTGTTAGTTAAAAGCTGCTTTATCTGGTCGAATGCGGCTTGGTGTTCGTCGTCCCATGTCCATTTTGCGTTATTACGGGTGTGCCTATGCAACGGAGCGGCTACGCTCGACATGATGCCAAGGAAACGTTGAATCTCTTTAGTGTTGTGCGGGGGTGTTAATTTTTCTACGGCAGCGATGAATTCGGGATCGGGTGCTGATGCCGTCTTTGCTGACAATATGCCCTAAGTATTTCAGCTGCGACCTTGCAAATTTACATTTGTCGGCGTTCGGTCGAAGTTTAACTGCCCTCAACAAGCTAAAAATTTCGCGGAGGACTTCGAGGTGATGCTTGAAAGTCGAGGTAACGGTCACGATGTCGTCCAAATACGCAAATGCGTGCGGAGCCAATTCATCTGGAATAACGCGGTCTAACAGCCGTTCGGGGCCACAGATTCAGAGCTTTTTACGGCTAGATCTGTTGTCCCTTCCCGGCCGGTTGCACCACCAATCCTTCGAGAACACGTCGTCTGTTCCACAAAACGAGCAGAACTTCCGTGGAGCTTCGCGGTAGTTGAAACGATTATGCCCCTGCTGTTTGCACCGCCAACAGCACATATCGCGGTTGTATGCAGCGGAAATTGCCGTTTTTCCTTATGTGAATCGCTGGTCCGGTAGCCGGGAAAACGACTGTTTCGGTGCGCGGGTAGAATTTGCTGTCTTCGACTCGTGCTCGAACTGCTTGTTTGTTTCTTCGTAGCTTTCCACACGTTGGATCAGGTCGGTGGTGCTTCGAATGCCGGTTAACGGAATAAATACTTGTAGTTCAGCGTGTATATTATAATATACGGTTTCGAGCTGTCGCGCGGGTGTAAAGCCTCGCCTCCGCATGAGCGTCATCATTGCGGTCACAAATGCACAAATCGGCTCGTGGAGATCCTGTCTACGGTCGCTGATCTGGTGGTCCAGGTGCCGCAACTCCCCGGGTCAGAGATAGAAGTTGCGGAGGTTCTCTTTTAATCGGTCGAATGTGTCGAACTCGTTCACGTTATTCCGGTACCACTGTAACGCGTCACCCCACAAAACCTCCGGAAAATCGCGCATGACTTGTTCGTCCGAAAACTGGTAGGCGCCTTGCAGCTCCTCTAGCTGTTCCAGGAAAACGTATAATTCTTTGCCATCAAAATGGCAATTCCATTTGCGCACCATATAGGCGCCGTCTTGGTTCCCGATAACCTGATCGCTGTTTCGATTTACATTCGGAACTTCGATTGCATCCCTACCGTTCGTGTTTCTGCCCGTGTTATTAGTCGGGATCGAGTGACTGCTGGCGCGGAGACGCGTTAGTTCGGCCTCTAATTCCTCGAGATCCCGAGTGCGATCGGCGTCCTCATTGTAACTGGGCTCATCTTCTGATTTATTTAAAACTCGTCTCGGGCACTTAATTTTCACCCGGTTTTTCACGGTAATTTTAGTTTAAACCAGTCCACAGTGGTCTGAGATAACGAAAAATGGCTTAAAAATCCCGCTTCAACTGGATTTTCATGAAACAAAATTTTAAAAAATACTAAAACATAGCTAAAGCTATGAGGAATGACAATCCTGTGCAAGCGACTCACTGTATTCAATATTTTTAAGCAGGTTCTTCCTTGCTGAATAATTAACTAACAAAATTTAATACCTATTCTCAGTTGAATCAACAGGTTATTTTGGATTACTCAAAACAGTTTTAAGATTTTCTTCTTTAGAGCATAACTTTTTAGTTTCAAATTTCTATAGATTATTCTATTTTGTGAATGATAGTTTCTATTTATTGATTTCGTTTTGAACAAATAAATAGATGTGTCAATCAACGAATGAAGTAAACAGTAGTAGCCGACGCGCATAAAGTCTTACATTACAGTACATGTGCTATAACATTAGGATGCATTCTCACTGTCGAATCCTGACTGTTTTTACGCGTCATGGATGTCACATACTATGTATTTCATAACACATTTCGTATTATGAAACAGAAAATTATAAAAAGTTAAGAATTGTGTCACATTTAACATTGGGTTAATGACAGATTGATTGGACTAAACGCGACACTATTGAGAGGCAGGAGAGTATGTTATTTTATCGTTTAACAATCAATCCCGATAGAACATATTGTTTCAAATCATAGTATCTGAACTATTTTAACTTCAGTATTATTAAGTATTCGTTAACATATTGCGATATTATCATTTTAATTTTGGCCCAAATATATATTTATACTAAATTTTTAAGGGAATGTCGGAGTAAAAATTGACAGTGAGATTAAATATGTGCTTTTTACGATTAGAACAATTTTAAGGCATTTTCTACCACAAAATTAGGTTAGCGAGGTAATTGCCATCACCAGAAAAGGCAATATAATATTTTATGTAAAACAAATATTATATAATGGTATTTTTCGACACAGTTGCGAAAAAGCTGATTCTCGGAATAGGGTGAGTTTAGGAGGCCCGAGCAAAGAACGGCTGATAATCTCCCTCGCCTGAGAATCATACTTTTCACATGTGTCGAACAATATTTTTCTATGCAAGGGGCGTAAAAAGGATTTGGAAAGATTTCAACATGCGCAAAATCGAATTTTATGCACTCACGCATCGAAAATAATATATACTATATGAATAAACGTCGTTAGGCGTTTGACATTACAGATAAACATAAACGAGATAGGCTATTTTGGTGACGAACCTGTCCGGCATTCCCTTAAATGCCGTTGTAAAGTATAATAAATATTGTTTTAAAATAGTCACGACTGTATGTAATTTAATCATATCATTTTATTTTAGATTGATTGCTGCATAAAATTGAGTGGTATGCCAGATTTAACATTGTCTTTTGTCAATCCAAGGCTATTTGATGATGTTAGTTTCCACCCCTGCGTCAGATTTAAAAGATGGGAGGTATACTTAAAATAAATAAACTTAAATGAAACACTATAAACTAAAACTATATTTTTTACAAAAATCTTTTTATTTTAGTCGGAAAAAATATTGTCATTTATCCCTCCAGATGGTAATTTTAGGCTACTTTCTTACCATATTGGTTCTCAAAGTATTGTTGCTATTCCAATCTACATCAAGCATAATATTAGTTTAAAAGATAATGGAGCTGGGAGACTTGATGTTACAGTTGGACCGAAACAAACAATAGGCAGAGTAGTAAGTTTTATATTAGATAATAGGCATTTTATTAAACTTTTTAACAATGTCTTTAGAAAAATAAAATTAGTTTTTCAAAAATGTCACTTATTAACAACACAATAACAAGATAGATTTATAAGAACTAATCATAACATTTAATAAGATTTCTAAACTTATATACTGGATTTTTTCCTCCTTATAGATAAGTCCCCTGACGAATCGAATTCTTCAAAAAGTAGCAAATATATTCATATTGCAACCCCTTTCAAAGCAAAGTAGTCTATCATTAAATATACACTTTGTCAAGAAAATCACTTCTCCTTGGCATGCCCAATCCTAAACTACCGTTTTCCATTACTTCGCCCAAATCCATTCATCAATTAATTTGTTATAACTGAGTGTGTAAAACTCTATTTTACGCACTCTTTTTAGTGTGTAAAATACCCGCTTTTTCACATTTGCGTAAAGTATTTTGAGTGCAAAGCTTGATTTCGGGCATGTGTTTTTATTCAAACGTGCGCGAAATCCAATTACCAACACGTCGCACAGTAGGCGGAAACATCGAAAAAATATTGTACGATGCACGAGCGAGAAGCTGATTTTATCTTCGTGATGTTATCTTTTCACTTTCGCTTCGCTCGGGAGAAAACGGCCACACGAGGATAATAGTACATTATGCAACAAGGAGCAAAAGTAGAAGATTTTTCCCGCGGGTGAGCGAAGCGAGGGTAGTAAACGCACCCTCGCGAAAAATATTCTCGTTCGGGCAGTAACCTCACTCGCGGGAAAAATCTACTTTTGCCTCGTGTTGCATATAGTATTTTATTCCACTCTCGACCGGAATGCCACTTTTTGGTTCTGAAAAGTGGGGTCGAAATAACTTCGCATCCTGAAAATTTTTGAAAATTTTTGGAAAAAATTTCTAATTTTTCCCACTATTTCTCATTTTTCTCTCTAATTTCTCATTTTTCCCTCAAACAAGTTTTGCGGGAAAAATATGCTACTTTTGCCCCGCTTATCAGGGGCGAAAAGTGGGGTTTTCGGTCGGGTGTAGAATAAAATCTCTTTCTCGCGTTTGTATTGAAAATTCTATTATTCATTGCCAAAACTCGTGTATAAATGGGTTTACGACATTTCACCTAAAGGCAGTTCTCTAATAGCGACATTTCTCCAAAATAAGCCGTGCGTACGCAAAAAGGTGTATTTAAAAGATGGAGTTTCTCGTGGGGTTTCTCAACGTTTCTCTAAATGCTAGTAATTTTTCTTTAATATTGTTAAGTTTAGTTGTAAAAATAATTTTACACTTAATAATTTATGTTAGAAATTAGCTGCAGAGCACAAGGGACACAAATTTACCTTATTTAAACACAAATTAGCTCACCTAATCCTCTAACTCAATCCAATTTAATACTATTATCGCTTATAATTACTCTCAATATAGCAATACTAAAAAGACTAACACGTCCAATCGGCTTGAAGAAGTTTAACGAACTGAACGAGGGAAGACGATCGCGCTCGATCGTCATGCCAAAGCTTCTTAATTAGAAAAGGAGCGTAGAGAGAGCAGCGCCGGTGCCCTTATTTTTAACACTCCCTCGAAGTTTCGCTGGAGTTACGCACGAAGCCGCACCTAGCTGTCTCTGCTACCACTAGTTTGCACATTGGATATTTTGCGAAAAATATAGTAATTAGTGCATTAACATGTAACGTTGTGGAACGGTCCGCACCGCTTCCCTGTTCAACGTCACTACAAAAAAACTATTTATTTTAACCCAGAGAATCCGTTTCTGGGGAGGCCGACCGAATAGAATTACTGCAGCCGGGGTGCTGCAGCCGAACGCGACGCGCGCTAATCCCGAATACGCACTCCCGATTCCCGACGCGAAGTTACATTGTACTATTTTACTTACTCGCGACTTCTTCTCGCGTTGCACCTCGCTTCCCCTCTCTCTCCCTCTTTCTCCCCCTCTCTCTCGCCTTCCGACGCTGGCCCGTAAGTAGACAAGACGTGCTACATTTTTCTCTGCCTTTAGACTTGTATTTCTGCTCTCTTTGCCTTCGGGCTATTATTTGCAGATCATCCTGCGTGCGCACTATCGCAGTACATTGCAGCGCTGTTTTACTTTGCTGCAAATGGACTGCGACTGACTTTTTTCTGGCTTTTTCTGGCTTTTGTTGCTGTTTTTCTTTAATTCAGACCGGGAATCGTCGAGCTGACTGTCAACCTCTGATATCTGATCGACTTCTAGCTCATCTGGCCTTTATTCCACATCGGTGCATCGGTGCATGAGTGAATCTGCGCATAGTTAAGTTTTTAATCCGCGTCCTTCGTTTTATTTTAAAGGGTCTAGCTGGATAAGATAGTGAAATCGGCCCTTGACGATTTTTTAAAACAAATTACACCATTTTGTTCGGGGGAGGGGGGGGAATGACTAAAATCTCTAAATTTTCAGACCCCTAGACCCATTAGGGATCCTATAAGGCCAAATTTAGTGATTTTTAGTTTTTTGACGATATCTCGGTCAGTTCTTGAGCTAGGAAATAATTTTTTTTTTAAATTGTAGGTTTTTTTAAGCCCTACAAGTAGGTATTTATTAAAAAAAAATTTGCTCCGAAATTCAATTTTTCAGAGCAGTTCAAAAATTTTGAAATTAAATTAAAAAAAAAACTAAGTATACTCAACTCAAAAAATTTATATTCTGTATTTCTAGTGTAAAAATAGCTGTAAATTTTCTCAGAATTTTAAAAGTGGTGGAACGACC